>OZ025702.1:0-287500 GCA_964019335.1 Diplonema japonicum
CAATGCACCTCCTGGTGCACAATATACAAAAGGAAAAAAAAAAAAAAAAAAAAAAAAAACTTTTATCTTCTTTTTCAGGTGGTGGGGATAACATGAAAATATAAGAAAAACATCAGATGTGTTGTTCACTGTTGACCTCCTCATCTGTCATCACTGAGCAAACCACACAAGCACAGAATCTTGGTTACCTGGGGGGTGCCCTGGCTGGGGTTGAGCTGGACACAGAATGCAGAAGAAGCTACAACCCAGCCATCCAGCCATCGTGATTAAGGAAATGACATGGAACACAAAAGCTACAACTCAGCCATGGTGATGACACAATGCAGAAGAAGCTACAACCCAGCCGTGGTGGTTAAGGAAATGACACGGAATGCAAGAAGTTACAACCTGGCTGCAGTGATTAAGGGCACAATGTGGAATGCAGAAGAAGCTACATCCTGGCCGCAGTGATTAAGGAAACGATGCAGAACACAGAAGAAGCTACAACTCAGCTGTGGTGTGCCCCTGTAATCAAGTAGACAGTTCTTGTGCAGGGTGCTGCCAACACCAGCCTCCTTTAACTCATATATTTATCTCCTATATATTATTTTCAGGTGGGGGGACAATATGAAAATATGTGCAACAAACAGGCAGTGTGATGCAGGGGTTGAGCTGTACATTGCACACATTAGGGGCCATGGTGCTGAAAGCAAGGAACCGATCTGTTTACACAGGTTGTATAAACACACACCCTCCTCTTATACATATTATTTATTATTTCCCCCCTTTTCTATTACATCCAAATACAACATTTGATGTGGAAAGCAGAAACAACAGCTTGGCTTAGGTGTGTGAAAAAATGTGAGAAGACAAGAAAAAAAGAAGGAAAAAAAAAGAAAAGGTAAACACATCATGTATGTCAAAAAAAAATCAAGGATTTTTTTCCCCATTTTTTTTCAAAGGGAAAAAAAAAAAAAAAAAAAAAGTTGCAAAACTATCAAAAATAATGACAGTGTTGGGGAGAGTCCTGTGAGTCCTGTTGAGTCCCATCCTGTGGAGTCCTATGAGTCCCTCCAGGCCTGTATTCCGTTTTAGGGGATGGGATGGGACTGACCAACACTGTCCCTGAGTCCCCTCCAGTCCCCTGAGTCCCCTCCAGACCCTGAAAATTTCAGGGGACTCCTGTCCTGTCCCTTGGAGTCCCCTGAGTCCCTCAAGGGTCTGGACCAACACTGTGCACACTGAAATTTTATTGTTTTTTTTTTTTCTTCTTTTTTTTTTTTGTATATTGTTCACCAGGAGGTGCACATTGTGACACCTGCTTTTCCCTGTGCAGTATAGTGGTACATGTTATAAAACACGTGCTGTGTTGTGCACCCTGTGTTGCATACATCATGTGTGTCGAAAATTTGCAGTGTTGGGGTGGTTTGTGGGCCAGACCTCAGACCACCAGTCTGGCCAACATTGCCCATCCAACCCTTTTTTTACTTTTTTTTTTTTTTTTTGCATTGTTCTTTTCTTGCAAAGGCCTCTTTTTAATATTTTTTTCAAAGCAGGTCTCCAAACCCCCTGACATTTTTTTTTTTTTTTTTTTTTTTTACATAGTCACAACAAGGTAGTATGAGCCTTGCCTCACATCCCACCCAAACCTAGGACCTCTTTTTTTGAACCTTTGAAACCAAAAGTACCAAAAAAATGCAAGCCCCAGCCTAAATGCAAGCCCCAGCCTAAATTTAGGCCTTTGTGACACAAAGAAATTTTTTGGTCCTAAGAGTCCCCTGAGTCCCCTCCAGACCCCTGAAAATTTCAGGGGACTCCTGTCCTGTCCCTTGGAGTCCCCTGAGTCCCTCAAGGGTCTGGACCAACACTGTTCCTAAAGTGATTTTTGAAAAAAAATTTTCAGTCCAAGTGGGGTTAAAACTTTCCATTGGCTGTTCAGAATTCCATTTTTGGGACAAAATTGGGTGTTCAAAAAAAAATTATTTTTTGCCCTCCCAGTGTTGTCATGAGGATGAGTTACCCCCCTGAGATTTTCGGATTTTTACTTACTTTTTACTTCAGAATATAGTTTAGAGATGTGTATTCCACCTAAACACCTTTCTGAACTTTTTGGTTTGCAGAAATGGGTTTTTAAGGTGTTTTTAATATAAATTTCATGATTTCTGGCTATTTCCAGAAAAAAAATTTTGGGGTCAAAAATAGCCAAAGTGACCCCAAGTTTGGGGTCCCCTGGGAAAAAAAAATTTTTTTTTTTGGCCAAAAATTTCCAAAAAAGTCTGTTTTGAGGGTGCTAAATGTGTGAGGGTCCCTAGAAAAAAAAATTTTTTTTGCCCCCCCAGCCCCCCCACCCCCCTGTGCCCCCCCGCCCCCCTGGGTTTTTTCCCATAACAACACTGCTATGCATACTACAGAGCCCTTCTGAGGTGCTGTAGCAACACTGTACAATTTTTTTTTTGTCCTGCATTTCCTGTGTTTGTAAATTTCTCATAACAACACTGCTGTCAGGTCCCCCAGGTCCTTCAGCTTTGCTTCTGTCTCAGAAAGGTGATTGGGGTTGGTTGAGGTAACCTCTACAAAGCGGTACACTCGTTCATCCACAGTTTTGGGAGGGAAGTGGAAAATGATTCCAGGCTCCTGCTCATATACACAAGCAGCTGCAACCCCAGGAATGACACCAACAATTGTACCATCCCAAGCCACTGCCTCATCAGTTGCAGTTGGTATCGTGTTTTTACCACTGGTTTCCCAAAAGAATACTTTAAATGTACTGCCAATGCCTCCCCCCCTTTTTTTTCTTTCTCCTACCTTTGCCACTGATGAACTGCAACATCATGAGAAAGCCCAGTTTTCTTCTGGGTGCAGGTTAAAGTAGGGCCACATTTGGGTTTTTGACTGAGTAGTTCTTCAATGTTAGTAGTGGTGCATGGCTTCGAGGAGGAAGATGAAGACGAACAGGAACCAGTACTGTTGCTCCTTTTTCTTTTCTTCTTCTCGTTGTTGTTGTTGTTGTTGTCGTCTCTCAGTACCTGTGTAACATCTTTTCTTGTAGACATCTGTTTATACATTTGAACTCCACAGCAAAAAAAAAGGGGGGGTGTGGTGTTGTGGTTGTATCTTGTCCGGTCCGGTTCAGTCCAGTCCAGCGGTCCGGTCTGGTCCAGTCTGGCATAATTGGGTCGAAATTCACACTGGATCCGGTCTGGTCCGGTCCAGTCTGGTCTTGTCCTAATTAGGATTCACCCTACTACATGAATAGAAGTAAAAATTCTGCTTACAGTACTTGGTGGAAAAAAGTTATTTGCTTACCGTGAACAGTGTTTTTCTCAAAAAAAAAAAAAAAAAAAAAAAACTAAAAGAACATGAATGGAAAGAGAGAAGGATAAGATGAAGAGGTGAATGACAGTGTTCGTGAGATATTCATGAAAATCAAGTTCAACAGCAGGTCACAAGGTCTACCTGGACCTGGGTATATTTTAATGTTGACAAATACCATCGTATCTATATGTTGTTATCTTCTTTTCTTTTTCTCGATGATTTTTCTTTGTTTTGCAAGTCATTTTAAAGTATAAAGTATTGGCTGGTGTTTATTTTAAATTGCATTTCAGGAGGAATGAGTGCAGATGGAACATCGAAAACACTGCCTGGGCAGCAATACCCTGGTGCTCCTATGAACAACCCATATGTGAATTCTCAACAAGCACCCCCACCACAGCACAATCCATATCAGCAGCAAGGCCAGTACCCACAACAAGGCCATCCCCCACCGCAAGGCCAATACCCACCGCAAAACCCACATGTGCAGCCATCAGCACCGTATGCAAACCCTGCGGACGAAGTGTCTCTCGGTCCCGCTTCGGTTGAGAAGTTGATGTTAAACAGCAACCCTGAAAAGCCTTCAATAGTTACAGTTCATAATACACAAACAGGCACGAATGCCTATTTGGATAGCTTGAAGATCCATACTGACATCCACATGGCAACAGCATTTGTTACACTTAAAGGTCTTGTGCAAATCCCTCAAAACGGCACAATGGATGGATGGGCTTTGATGACACCAATGTCAGAAGACGGGACAGTGACAGGATGCACCATTCACAGAAACCCAGGTGGTAGGGGGCCATTGCCGGAAATGTACTTCGAGGCTGTTGTGACAGACAGCAGTGCAGTGAAATCGTCACCCGAAGCAAACAATCCGTACTCAGAGTACGACCCCAATGTGTCCACGATCCCTTTCCAAGCTGGGCCCAACGATGTAATTGCTTTCACGATTAGCTACTTCGAGCCTCTGGTTTACACCCACAGCACCTTTACATACTCCCTCGCTGTGCCTTTGCTTGGAAGCCGCGTTGCTGAACGATACATCCCCCTCCTTCGTCCAGGTGTCGTTCTCAGCCAGATTGTGTACATCACCTGCAACCTGAGTGGTGATGGAATTATCTGGCAGCCTAACGCAAACTCGATTCCTCTCGACAGGGTTGGAGACGTGTACCACAACTCGCAATGGTTGCAGTCACTTCCTGGGAACTGGGAGCACAGAGACCTGTTCATTAGCTACTCGATAGTCGGGCAATCAATCTCCGGTTGCTGTTTGCTGGAAGATTCAAACGAAAACCTTGCTGTCCCTCCTGGCATCCCCAGCGAGTCCGCAGACATGTCTCAGACGTGTAAAGGGTTCAACCCTTATCCTGATAGTACAAACATGGCAATCATCCTCAACCCCCCGTCCAAGCCTTCTGAACAGACGGGTCTCTATGCACGTGATTTTGTTTATGTAGTCGACAGGTCAGGTTCCATGTCAGGTGGATATCTGCAAGCAGCTAAGAACGCGTTGTGCATTGCCATCGATGACTTAAAGCATGCGACACCAACTTTCCCTGGAGATAAATTTTGTGTTATACTCTTTGATCACGAGATGGAAATCTTGGTTCCTATGCAGCCTGCCAACCCTGGTTCCTTAAGCTCAGCCAAAACTGCGATCCATGCTGTGCAGGCGAGAGGCACGACCTCGATGGCAGGCCCAATAAGAGAAGCTTTTCGCATCCTTGAAGGTTCTATGAACGCCCTTCCGTTCATTGTTTTGGTATGCCCTTTTACGTCTTCTTTGTATCAACTATTCGCAGATCACCGACGGCTGTGTTCATGATGAAGCGGAAATAGTCAAGAGCACAACAAGCTCTTACAACTCCCTTACTCAAAGGCATGTCAGGCTTGTACCTCGTATCCTAACATTTGGCATCGGGAAATACTGTAACACTTTCTTCTTGAAAATGATGTCCACAATAGGCAGGGGACACAGCAGCACTGCTATCAACGTGTCAGGAAAGGATGGACCCAAGCTTATCGCATGGAGAATGGAGAGGTTGATCTCGATGGCCACTGGTCCGATACTCACGAACATCATCGTGAAAGACCGCAACGGTGTGGAACTGAACGCGCAGATAACTCCGTACCCTGTTCCTGACTTAACGTGTGGGTCTGCCGTGATGGTTTCTGGCCGTGTCCCTATCAGTCAGGTCCCTGACACCATCATTGTTGAAGGCATCATGTGGAATGGAAGCCCCTTCTCACTTCCGGTTACACCACAGCGCACCTATGCCCCAATCCAGAAGGTCTTCACACGACGTCAGCTCGATGCTCTTGTCGCACGCATGTGGATGGAGAGACAGCTCTCCAACAATTCGGAAGCAGATAAGCTCCAAGGCCAGGCTGTGCAACTGTCAACTTCAACAGGCGTCCCATGTCCTGTTACGAGGTATGTGCTGCTTTGCCAATCGACCACAATATCAGCGTTGTTGCCGTTCCGATGACCCCGCAGCAACATCAGAAGTATCAGCAAGACCATACCGCAGCCAAAACGCAAAAAGACCGGTCGAAAACCAACGCGCTACTAGTCGGAGCAGCTGTCGGTGGAGTGGTGATTGGTGCTTGCTTAGTAGGTGCCATTGCCTTTGGTTTAACAGACAATTTGCTTCCGGACGTCTTGAGCGGAGGAGGCTTCGGTGGTGGTAGTATACCTGTGGGTGATGATGGCTGCTGTGATTGCTGTGGAGATTGTGACTGTGACTGTGACTGTGATGGTTGCGGCGACTGCGACTGTGATGGTTGCGGAGATCTCTGCTAGTGCAGCACTGTGGACAACAAGCAAGATGTGTAAGAGTCTGTTGTGCCACCAGAGCCTTTTTGTAACTTAATTGTCTTCGGTTGGTTTCTTATTTGCTTGTTTTGGTCTTTTAGTGTTGCACCCCTCTTTTTTTCTTGCACTCTTGCTCATCCACTTTGTGCACAATAGATATACTTTTCGAGTAACAATTACTTTGTTTTCTGCTTCTCTCTATTGAAGGGCTTGGCCAACACACGTCACGTCTCGGGCACCTGCAAATACGAGCCAAGGAAATCAAAACAGCTTTTGTTTGTTTGTTTTTTGTTTATAGCAATACCTACTTGAACCGCGTCTAAACTTGCGTAAGGAATTGGTGAATTTCGGAGAAAAATTAAAAATTCGGGTTTGGAACTTTTTCCCTTGAAGGACGAGGAATTAGGCCAAAAAAGCAGAGAAATAAGCGAGCACTTGTTTCAAAAGACAAGATTCAAGCATCCTCGAGCATGCAGCCTACAAAAGAAAGCCAGGCCATTGGTGAACACGCTCTAAGATTGTCTAGTCTTGCAGATTGGTGTGGAGACATTTACCATTTTCTTTTTAAAAGTATGAACTCTTTTATGATTGGCTAAACCCAGTTTTGCCGGTCAACTAGTAGAACACGGACCATTTTTCGGTGCCCGTCCTTTAAGGGTTAATGAGTTTAAACATGTTGAATTGCCCCCCCCCCCCCCCCCCCATGGGGGTCAAAAGGTACGCAAAGTGATGCAAAAGTAATTTTCTTTTGATTTGAAATCACCCGCCTCGTGGGGACCAGTACGGCGACTTGGAATGCTGTGCACCATGCAAGTACATAGGACACAGGGAAGCCTTCTCAGCAGCAGTAGAGCGTGGTACATGTTCGTGACATTCGACATTCTTTGAAACTGGAAAGGAAATGGTTTTGCGATCACCCTTTTTGACCCCTCCCTGCCCCCGCTTTCTCTTAAGTAGCTTTCCATTTTCCTTTTGGTATTCTCTTACTTGTCCCTATTCTTCTTTTACATGTTTCGCACCTATTATTCACCCTGCCAGTGTTGATAATGAGAGTGTTTTCGGGCGCCGTGGTTGACTTTGCGTTTGCTAAGGAAGACAGGTGGCTCGCCATTGAAGACGAAGATGACTGGAAGTTGTATGGTGTTCTCGACGGTCATGGTGGCAAGCAGGCTGTCGATAGGATCACGAGGGAGCTCCCTGAGATGCTGTTTGGTGCCGTGAGAGCCGCTGGTGTAGACGAAAGGTGGGAACATAGCGTGTCAGCCAATATCGTCAGCTGCTTTGAGAGACTTGAGAACTTAATCTTCTCAGAAATTGAGGATGACTCCGGTGCCTGCATCACAATAGTCCTTGTTCCTTGCGACGCAGACTTTCCTGCGTTAGTGATCAACTTGGGCGACTGCAGAGCTGTGCGCGTCACACCTGAAGGGCTACTCAGCGCATTGACAAAAGACCATCACTTGCACACGAACGATGCGGAAAAGCAACGGATCCATGCCTTGGGGTACACGCCAGTGGGCAACAGGGTGGCAGGCCTCGAGCCCACAAGAACTATAGGAGATGCTGACGTCAAGACGAAGGTGCCCGCAGGCGTCGTGTCGTGCATCCCTGAGATATACTTCTACGAGCTTGACACTGATTGCAATACACATGAACCCAAGAAGGGGAAAAAAAAACATCAGTCATCTGCACCGTCAACACTGTTGGTGCTTGCAACTGACGGTGTTTGGGGGACCATCGATGGCTCTGCTGTCGGGATGGCAGCTAGGCGCTCACTCTTCAAAAAAGCCAAACCAAGCCCAAATGCTTCTGCAAGAGCTGTCACGGAGTTAGCAAGGCTTCGAGGGTCTGTCGATGACATCACTACTCTTGTGCTATATATCGAGCCATAGATGCTGGCCCCAGACCTGCACCTGCTGAGACACTGAACCAGCACTAATAGTGACTGGTGTCCGAATAATTGAGTGCGTACCTTGTTCAATTTCGAAATTGACACCAATAATGTTCTATATCCCACCACTATAGTTTAGCTGCCTTCATCAACATAGTAACCTTCCCAAGATCTTGAGGAACCTGCTACTAGTTTGCACCACACTAGCTATTAGGCATATGTTCTCACCTATATGGACAGGCTGTCCGCTTCACAGAGAAAATGCCTGATAAGTTCATCCATTAGTTAATAGATCACTCGCATCATGGACGGGAGTCTCTCCTATTTCTACTTATACCACGGCATGGCGGATGTGCTGCTAGAATTTAAGAATCTCTCTATTTTTTGTTTCATAGATGAAAGCTATCACAGGGGGATGGCGTATTTATCAGATGTTACGCATAAGATGCTTGTCGGCAAGCATCAGCCTGCTCTGGGAATCCCGAGCGAATACCAGTATTCGCAGAGATACAACAAGTCCCCTAACAACTTGGTCCCTTCTGAGGATGCGGGCATCACCGTCTCAGGCGAGTTCGTGGGTGGCATCAGGTGTATGGAAGTGCACAGGACTCCCGGGAGCAGCATTGAGAACATGCAGGTGTGGACTGGTGAGCAAGACGGTGCGCTGTGCGTGAGAGACGGGTTGGGCCACGGCAGGTTCACTATCGAGAAAAAAAAAAAAGTCTTCGTCTCGGCGCTCATGTGTCACGGATGGGACAGTACCCCTGGGCGATTCATGTACGCGGGGATGAGTGATGGGTATCTTCGAGTATATGACCAGATCGCGCTTCCCGACGGTGGCCACGACTACGAAATGGTTTGTGAGATCAAAAAGCACACGGCTGGTATCACCTGCATGCTCTCGGTGCGCGACCTCATCATCACCGGCGGACGCGACTGGCAAATATTCATGTGGAGGTGGGACGGGATACCGGGTGCTGGTGGTTCTTTCCGTGCCATAGACCAGCTGTGGGGCCACCAGAATGCAGTAAGGTGCCTCGCCTATGACCAAGGGCCCGATCGTTTGCTATACTCCGGTGGTGACGATTGTTCTATTAAGTGTCTAGAACTGGAAACAGGAATATCAAGATCTGTTCCGGGAGGTTTCCCGATCGAAGGCCATCAGATCACACGCCACGGACACAAGGGTGGTATCCGCTCACTGGTATGCTTGCAAGTATCGTCACATCAAATAAGGTTGTCTATGAGAAGTACCTCTTCTCTGCTTCGGAAGATGGTGCCATCAAGGTGTGGGACTCGCAAGACGGCACCTTCGTGAAGACGATGTTCAGGTGCCCTTTGGGCAGAGAGACTGCGGTTCTCACACTACTGAAAGGTATGATGCCATGACCTCACCTCATGCTGCACAGACCCTGCTGGCGGTAGGGTGTGGTCGGGCGGTGCTGATGGGATCATCCGAGTATTCAATGCCTACGACCATGTTCAGGTATGCGTTCAGCAGCAACAACATCGAAGCAGATCACGCAAATTGAAGACCCCCACAACGGCGCTATGGTGACGAACCTCGCCACCCTAGGGAGGCTGAATGCCATCAAGGGTTGGTACGTAACAAAAGAAGGCACTTGCAAGGTGCTTTACTCGGAATCAGACTCACCCGACAAGGTATTCAGCAGAAACAACAACCACGCACCACAACCACAACCACAGTACATCGCCCCAACCACTGAGAACGAGGTCGCAATGATCAAAGAAGTTTCCAGGTTGCGAGCCATCACCATCCAAGACTTCAAAGATCTTGAGGCAAAGAAGAAGCAACACACCCGAATCCAGCACATTTCCGATAAGAGAAGGAGAGCTCTTACTAATGTTGTTGAGACTCTTGGCGGTACAACAATAAAGAGGAAGTTTTTCTCTAAGTTGCTGTTGTGGAACCAGAAAAACAAGAACGAGGTCAAAAGACGGGAGCTTTCGCACATCATGGGTGCAACAAACAACCAGTTGCTGGTGCACCTGTACTTCGCAAAATTGTTGAGATTCATCACTGTCACAAAGGAACAGAAGAAAAGGTTCCGCTTCGCAAGCTGTCTCATGACCAGCACTACCAACGGCCTGCAAACCCTGTACTACAGGAAGTTAGTTGAATGGGTCAGACGCCACACGGTGACTACTCACAAGCGGGATGTCCTTTCTTGCTTGATGAAGAATACGGAAGGCGGCATGAGGACCACATACTATCACAGATGGGCAAGATGGTCCTTCAAACACAGACAAGCCAAGAAGCGAGAAGCTATTTGCGAGTCACTGAGAAATGGGTCCAAACAGGGCTTGATGGTCACGTACTACTATAAGCTCATCCATTTCTATAGAAAAGAAGGAACTGTGAAGAAAAACCAAGAATTAGGCAATGCTCTCCTTGCGACGCACAACAATGGGCTCAGAAGGGTCTTTATGCACAAGTGTCTGCAGTGGCTTGAAAAGAAGAAGAATAGCGACAGGAAGAAGCGTATGGCACAAGCATTGTTGAGGACAACACACGACGGCTTGCGCAAGTCGTGCCTTGCTAAGGCCAGGCTCTGGCTGACCGAACAGAAGAAGCGTAAGGTGGAGGAGAGAATCGAGGAGCTGGACAATGCAATGGATACCATCAACAGAAAGCTCAGTGAGAGCAGCTCGCTCACTGACGAGGACATCGACCGCCTGACCAGAGAAGTTAGTGACGAGATGGAGGCATTGGAGGCAGAGATGGACTCTTTGGAGGCTGAGCTCGTACGTTTGGATGAAGAAAAGAAGAATCTTGAGAAGGAACTGAGGAGTGTTGGCCGCCGCACCTTTGATTATAGCGCAGGTGAAAATGCCACAAAGCAAGCTCTGAGTGTGATCGGCTACTTAAAGTGCCACGGTGTAAATTGCAAGAGCGACAACACTGCAATAAATGCCCTGCACGAGAAGAGGAAGAAGGGAGACGACCCTGTGACAATGTACACCAATGGGTTCAAGCGCGTGAAGGACAGCATCTCTGGCTTGTGCCAGAGAGAAGGTATCGAGCACGACATGTCTAAAGCCGAGTGGGATGTCCCGCATGACATCGTCACGCTATTCGACAGGAAGCCCTTTGACGTTGCACACCAGGGAATAAAGGAGATGGTGATTGCTGCCGACCAGATGGCTGATCCGAAAATCAGCAGAGAGAGCATCGCGAAAGCAGAGCGGGGCCCCGTATCCAAGCAGATCCTTCTGAACCAAAACCTGCTCATCGACATCGTCCTTAAGGTGTACGAGAAGAGAATAGTAAAGGTATGCCACTTGTGTGGTTCACATGCTTGCAGGAGCTCCGCCAGCTGACACCTGAGCAGATTGAAGAGTTCGATCTCAAAGACGCAAAGTTCGGGTCAGTGTCAGTGGCATCCCTAGGCTTGGGAGGAGACGGGGCTGACGAGAAACCGGATGTGCAGGAGGAAGTGGAATACGAGCCTGTGGTTGAAGAGGCACCTGTGCAGGTGTGTTTAAACATGTTCAGAAACTTATAATCGACAGTCGCCACGTACTGCCAAGAAGCCTGCTGCACCGAGAGCAACTGCAGGCTACAAGTTCAGCCCCGACCTGAAAATCACAGAACTGGGTCTTGGGTGCCCTGCTGCCAAGGCAGGCCTCAAGGTCGGTGACGTCATCACAGCTGTTGGGCAGACTAGCGTCAAGGACAAGAGGCAGTATGCCTCTGCGATCAAGAAGATTAGAGTATGCCACCAAAAAAACACTGCAACCTTCACAGCCCGGCGATCCAGTTGTGGTGACCTTCAGAAGAGGTGCTCGTTCTAGGACCACGAGCATCAACATGCAATGAAGCGTCCATCTGTTGCAACAGTGTCCTATCCCACCCATATCCCCTTGTATATCCTCCACACCTTTGCTTCATCGGCTCTGACGCCTTTGGAAACCCTAAGTATTATGATAGTGGTCTCAGTTGTATCCCCAGTGTTGTTCCTGACCCCTTTCCTTTTTATTTTTCTCTTCTATTATTTTTACTTTTTTTCTTCCTTTTCCCCCTTTCCCTCCACCGGTGAAGGCAGGTATTCTTGTCCGCAAACCTTCTTCTTCTTCTTCCCTTTGTTTGCCGAGCGTTCCCGCGATCCCTTGTATGTATCTTTTTATTTTATTTACTGTTCCTTGACTCACCACTCCTGCGGCCCTTCAAAGAAGAAGGCGCCTTAGCGACTTTTTTCTGTTGCCCTAAATCGAACAGCGCAAGACAACAATGCAGTTTATTGCCAAAGTTACTCAACGTGTTACGTTTGGTGTCACTTGGCAGACTTTGCAAAGATGACCCTTCCACCCTCTTTATCTTTTTTGTTATGCATCATTTTGTCATTCACACTACATAACCGCACAGGTAGATGGACATCGAGTCCTTTGATGAATGCCAAATATCTGGGAAGTTGCTAACGTCCCCCAGGAGTCTCAGAGCTATGAGACGTCTGGGGTACAATGAAGAACAGCTCCTCTACAAGCCATGGGCATGGTTCACAAAAAGGAGTGACTCCCACGAAGAAGCAGCCTTGCGTAGGGAAAACTGGGAAATATATAGGAACAGGGCGATCGCAGAGGTGAGGCACGCCAGGCAAGTTCTTATACAACACGAGGCCGCGGCACCTACTTCTGTGTCACCTAAAAGCTCTGTCTCTGAGAAGACAAGGCCTGCAAACATGACACGGCCGGGGAAGGTGGCACCTTTGAAAAAGCGCAAGGAAAAAGACCTCGAGAGACGAGACCTTCTACTGCAGCACATCGAACAGAAGAACAACGTCGCTGACAGGTTGATTGCAGAGCGTAGCAGAGCAAGGTGTATGGATACGTCCAAACGGTTACAGAAGTGGCTACAGAAGAGGGAGCGTGCTGCCGATTTGCATCAACAGGAAGAGCTTGCAACGGTCCGTAAGTACGCCGCCACACGGACCCTACGTCACGAGACAGCAGAGAGGGTTGTGGCAGCACGTGCGCAATGGGCTGTAAACAAAAGGTCACGGCAAGCAGAAAAACTGCAAGAAACCCGCCAGCGAGAAGCCACAATCAAAGAGGCAGACTATCTGCGAAACCAGGCCACCTGCAAAAAGGTGTTAGAACGTAACAATGAAATTGAACGAAAGCAAAGGGAGTTGCAGCTTGCGAGGGGTTTGCTAAAAGCCGACACGGAGTGGGTGGCATCGATGATTTTAAAACAGAAGCAAGATAACGAGGCGTATGAACGAAAGCAAAGGGAACAAACAGCGCTCAAAAAACACGAGAAATCGGAGAAATGCCGCATGGAGATCGAGGAAGAAAAGAAGGTGATGTCTCTCTACAGGCACTTAGTGAAGATAGAGCGTGATGAAAAGCGGAAGGAGGTGAGGCTGTTTGCATTGGAAGAAGAGAGGGAAAAAATCGAAAAGCGGGAAAAACAACAGGATGGATACGCAACGGTGCTCGCTGATGAACGGAAGACCGCACGCCTGAGGAATCTGAACAAAGAATTACGGCAACTAGATCGAATTAAGGAAGTAGAGCGAGCAAAGCGGAAGCGAGAGTTTATGCTCTTGGAGAGAATGGAAAATAATGACAATGGGGGCAAATACCAGTAGCCTTTCTAGGCACAGTTTATAGTAATTTGGTGTTTACATTACACCAGTATACTGAACCCAACACAGGTTAATGCAGCCAAGCGGCCCGCAGACAGAGTCGTCGGCAATATGCGCCATCTTGGGGCAGCTTGAGGATGTCAAGGCGGGGCGTGAGGCGGCTGAGAAAAAGGTAGCTGCCACCTTGAAAGATCTCAAAGCACAACGTGAAGTAAACCATACGCTGCAGCAGCAGCATGCATTGCACAACAGTGAGCGTGCTCGGCTGCAGCAGGCAGTCGACTCTCTGACGCAACAGCTTGAAAAATATAGAATGGAAGTGGAACTTCTGCGAACACAGACTTTAGACCTTAAACAGCAAAGAATCGTGCCACTGCAGGCATCATGCTCGCCTGAACGCCTGGAGGAGCAGCAGAATATTGTTACGGAACAGCAACCGAAGCCGCGTACAAGGTGCGCTCGGTGCGTTGAGGCCAAAGAAACAATAAATAACTTTCTGTCAGAAGTTGCTAGTGTCAAAGAAGTAACGAGGGAACTACAGACAAGTCTCGCTGCTGAGAAAGAAAAATACGAAGCCTTCAAAATGAGCAAGATACAGGAGGGGAAAGCAATCGGGAAGGACCTGCTTCTGGAAAAGACCAAAGTCCTAACCCTGCAACATAGCCTGCACACCTGCAGCACTGAGATGCAGTCTCTGAAATCGCAGTATCACTCGGAAATATCCTTGCAGAAAGTTAAAACAGAGTCCTCAGACATGAAAGTTCTCCAACTAGAGGCTGCAAACAGTGAGCTTGAAACCTGCTTAGCACAGAAATCGAGACAGCAAGCTACGCGTGGCACCCAAACGCCAGTGCTTAATGAAACGGTTGTTGCTGACCTTCAGCATGAGCTTCATAAGGTTCGCGAGCTTAACTCTTCTTTACAGAATGAAAGTAAAGCACTCCTTCGTGAGAATGAGTGCCTTGCTGCGAGTAACGAACAGGCGATAGCTTTTACCGAGCAGCTGACAGAAGTTAAGAGCAGGCAGGAGGAGCATAAAAAGCTCTTGAAGAAAACAACAGCGAAGTTAGTGAACTCCGAGGATAAAGTTGCTGAACTGAGTTCTCTGAACGCAATGTTAGAAGAGGAGTGCGGCAAGCAAATCAAAGCGCTGCATGAAATGACAAACGTGTGCGATGCGGAGCGACTAGCGTCTCAGCAGCTGAGAGCGGAAAACAAGAAATTGAAACAGCAACCAACGACACATGAGGTGTCCCTACAAACCACTCTGGAAACACAAGAAGAGGCTGTCGCCAAACAAGACAAGCGCCGCTTGTGCCAAGCGAATGAGATGCTTGAGTCCGAGCTTCATCAAGCTGAGCTGAAGATAGAAGACCTGACGGAGGATTGTAACCTCATGAACTGGAACATCACGGAACTGAACCTCGCGATAGAAACGTTAGAAACACGTGGGGCGGTCAATGAACTGGAACTGACACAGACGAAGCAGAGCTTTAGTGTCGCCGAACAAGAAGCCTTATCTGAGAGAGAGCAGAAAGAAGAGGTTCTGAGTCAGATGCTCACGGAACGTGAGGAAACCGTTGTAATGATTGACACTTACAGAGGCTGCATCGAGGCCTTGGCGCAGGAAAGGCAGACGAAAGAAACGAGAGGCTGCTTTCAACAAATACGAGTGGGTGATCACTTCGTCACAGACCGTGCTGCAAAGAACAAAGGTGGGTGGGCCGTGTATTACGCCACCGTTTCGGAGATTCTGGATGGCACCGTACGTTTTTTGCAACTAGATTCCCCTTTTTCCACAGACGAGCTCACCAGGCTGATGGACACAGAGAGGTTGTACTACGAGGGGCAGCTGTCGAAGGGAGAGTTCGAAGATTGGCGTGCCTCATGGAGGGCACAGGAAACCAAGGCATCAGTTACAGCATCGCAGGTCGCAGAGCACATCCTGCACCTGAAAGACAACAAATCAAGGGGGGATCCGAGACACTAGATATTGTATTAAACTTCATTCAAGATTGTAATACCTATAAATATATTACACTACCACAGAGTTTGGGGAAGATGCTATCGGAACCTTGTAATACAAATGAACGTTGATAGTGACACTGATGGGACCCTGGAGTTCTCGATTCAGTCTGACAGTTTTGACGGTGACACAAAGCTCGAAGAAGTGCGGGGGGATAGGGTGGAGAGGGAAACAAAGCAAAGCGAATATGATTTAAAGAATGAGGCCGCAACGGGAAATGTCAACCAAGACAAAAAGAACATTGATAGTAACGACGACGACGATGATGATGATGATGATGATGAGACCTTTTCTGTGGCCAGCGAGCCGGAAGTGGTAGCAGAAGTGGAGCTGCAGCCGGAAGTAGAACGAATGCCAGAGTCTGAGCCGGAGCCTGCGTCCGAAGTAGAACTAGAATCGGAAGCAGAGTTGGAGATAGAAGAGGTTGCCGTCAGCCCCCCTGACATCCTCCTCATGTTACAGAGGCTGAACTCATCACGTCCCAAACTAGAGTCTCCACCCCCTCCACAAAATGACTCTCCTCTACAAGTTGAGCTAGAACAGGTTGAGACCCTTGCTCTGCAGGCTGTCTCTGAAAAACTAACGGACATGTTTATGTGTGAGGAACAAATTCGATTTAACATCACCACTGAACACCAGGTCGCGTGTGAAGCCGCGAGGCGGTGGTTAGTTGATAGCTGCGAGAACGTCGCACGCAAAGAAGCTGCTGCGTCTTATGGAGAGGGCCTTCGCTGTGCCCTTGTAGTACAGTGTGCGCACCATGAGAACATTTCGAGGACAGAGGTGGAACATATCCAGAACGAAGAGGCGCAACGTCTTATGAACAAACACAAAGAATCTATTAAGCTTGCAACTAAAACAGGGCTGCCAAGCTCACCTCGGTCGCCGCATCACGTGCTGTGGAATGACAGCGCGGCTTGTTTGTGTGGTACGCTGGTCGTTGTGCACGCTGCATCGGCACATGCGGAAGAGAGAAGGAAGCTTGGTTACAAGCGGCGTGCCGCAGCATGCACTATTCAAAGGTGTTGGAGGGTCGACAGAGCTATCACTCAACTTAAGAGACTGAAACACAAACGCGTCCACGTCGTCCTAGTGCATGAAGAGAGGCAATACATCGTATCGTCAGCAGTCCTCATCCAAAGCACCTTCAGACGATGGTGTGCAAAGAGGAGAACGGAACAATTAAAGCAGACCTTCCTTGAAAAACGGAATAGGCAGTCCGCTGCACTGCTCATCCAAAACACGTGGAGTGAATGCCGCTCTAAATTGCTAAAGCGGCGTGAAGAGCAGAGAGTGCGGAAATTAGAAATGCAAGCAACAGCCTTGCGGGGCGCCCTCGAAGCGATGAAACAGGAAAGGCAAGGGTTGGTCAAGACAATAGAGACACTCAGGAAGGAAAATAAGGAAACAAAGAGTGCTGCTGAAAGAGCGGTCAGCGCGTGGACGGAAGATTCCCCGCCTGAGAAGGAAGTCCCTCCTCCGCCTTCACCCCCGGCATCTCCCTCACCCCCAGCATCGCCCCCGGTCTTGCCCCGAGCAGCTACGAAATCAGTGCTCATTCAAACACACGACGCTCCAATGCACAACGACCCCTTCAGCTCTACACACACTAGCACCGAACTGCTGAGCGCAGAGTCCGAAAAGGAACTCGAATCGCTTGGCAGCGCAAGTCTGCTTATGAACGCCCTTGAAATGGCACGTCTCAAAGACCAGATCATTCTCGAGCAGCTGAGGCTGCTAAGCAATAGGCCCCTGGCTCCTGCGACCAGTGGAAGTTTGCCCCTTAGTTCGGGCCCTATTGTGGAGAATTCCTACCAAGGTGCGCAGCATAGCCCCGTGCCCCTTTCAAAACCAATGCGGCACAACCAACGGCACTCGCGTGTACGGACCAGTGCACTTGCCGAGGTGCTTTTGTTCAACAGCAAGCCTTCTCGTCTTCACCGCAGAACCTATGGCAGGATGGGCGGCAGCTAGTGTCCAGCAATGTAAGTATATAGCATGCTTGCTAGTGATAGTAATTCTGTTTTTGTTAACCTGATCAAACTTACCCAGACCACTTTTCTCCAACACAAAAATGGCATCTGAATACGACTACCTGTTTAAGCTCCTCCTCATCGGTGACAGGTATGCGTAACGCACAACACATCCACCCGCACCCACACAGCGGTGTCGGCAAGAGTTGTTTGCTGCTCCGTTTTGCTGATGACACGTACACCGAATCCTACATCTCGACCATCGGTATGAAAAGATGAAAGACGGCGATGTACATTTTACTTCTACTCACAGGTGTAGACTTCAAAATCAGGACTATTGAACTTGACGGGAAGACAATTAAACTCCAGATCTGGGACACCGCGGGGCAGGTATGCACATGCAGCAACTAGACACCACATGACAGGAGCGTTTCAGAACGATCACTGCGAGCTACTACAGGGGCGCACACGGTATCATCATTGTGTACGATGTGACGGACGCGGAAACATTCAACAATGTGAAGACGTGGCTTAAGGAGATCGAGAAGTATGCTACGGACAACGTCAGCAAGCTGCTGGTGGGCAACAAATCTGATATGGTGGTTAAGAAGGCAGTCGACCACGGCACCGCAAAGGACTACGCCGAGTCCCTTGGGATCCCCTTCTTGGAGACTTCCGCCAAAAATGCCATCAACGTAGAGCAGGCATTCGTCACCATGTCCACCGAAATTAAAAAGAGAATCCAATCCAGCCAACCTGACCAAGGCAAGAGGTCGGGTGTCGACATCTCCAGATCGGAGAACATAGGCCAGAAGAAGAAGGGTGGTTGCTGCTAGAGAGACATAAAGATACCCCCTTTGTGGGAGAATTATCCATCCCCGAGTGTCACCCCACCCTTTCCCCATATTTTTCTTTCCCCATTTTTTATCTCCTCATTGCCAATCCTTTGCTTCACACTCCAAGTTTTCCCTTTTAGATATTGCCCGTGTGTTGAGACCCAGCCCCAAGAGGAACAGGGATGTGCGGAAGCGGCAGGCTGACCGTCACGTGCACGAGAAGCACCTGTCGCTTGGCGTGTGCAGTGAGTTATCCCCACCCATATTACCTAGCAGCTCTCGCAAGCTCTTTCTTCACCTTACCTCTATCCACCTTCTGACTATCTGCGAGAATTCTTTTGGGACAAACCAAAAAGCTTCCAGGTCTTGCTGACCAAGGATGTTATATATGCATTGCATCCTAATAACAAGGGAAATAAAAGAAAATAAAAAACCAAAAGAATAGAAAGGTGAAAAAGTAGAAGGATAGCCCTTTGCACTGCTTGTGGCAGCGGCAAAGGTACTGTAAACATAAGAGAAAGTATTTTTAAAACTGATTGAGGAATCAACTAAGAGAGATGGCTTGCTTTCTTTTCGTCTCCCCGCCCCCGCCCCCCATTTCTTGCCGAACCCACTGCCCACACCCCCCCCACTCTTTCCACATTTTTATTTTGTCTTTTTTATGTTCTTCACACAAACATTTATTTATTTCTAACCCTTCTTTTTTTGCTTCGTGTAAATACCCCAACCCGTGCCAGCTAAGGACTTTAGCTAACCCGTCTTTCCGTACTACATGCCCGCTCTATGTTCCTGTGCCCACCCCCGTGCTCTTTATTCCTTCAGCCGTGCCTTCTCGTAACACCACAAAGAAATGGGGAACTGCACGTCAAATAAAAAAAAAGACACCACTAAAGATGATCAAGGTGCAGAGCGATGTGATGAGGTGCACATTGTGAAAGGAGAACACTCGCCTATGGGACTTGACCTAGTCAAAAGGAACGGTGCTGTTGTCATCAAAGGCGTGTGTAAAGGAAGTCATGCTGAGAAGAATGGTCTAGGCAGCTATGAAGGATGGGAGATATGTAACGCAAAGGACTGCGAGGACCTGAAGACGATGAGCGAAGGGCATGATAACGTTGTTTTGAAACTGCGCCCTGAGAGACGCAACAGGGAGGCGCTCGACATGAAGCCCCCAGAGGGCGTGTGGATTGTGATACCCTCTCGGCCCATGCTCTCAGGATGGTATATCCCCGACCCTTTAGCGGCTTCAACACCATCGACAACGTGCAAGACTTGGGGGACAGAGGATGGTACGCAGACTGTGCAGTACAAAGACAATCAGTGGGTGGCCAGCAGCACAGAGACGGTGGGGACCGTGTACAAACTGGTCTCAAAAACATCTCCAGACACCATCACAGCTAGTGTGTGGGAGCAAGAGGTGCACATCGGTGTCACGACGGAAGTGTCGCCGCATGTTCGTGTGTGTTCCTGGCACGACCCGATGACAGACGACAACGACTTCACACAGCTCCGCGAGTACCTGAACAGGGAGATGCACATCAACCGCGACTGTTTTGCGATCCACGTCAGCTACCTAACGTCCGACATCTGCCAAAATACCGACAACATCGACTTATGCGTGTTGCTGGTGTCCCTTACAGGGATATCTGTGGACCACGACAAGTACGCGATGTTGGTGAGGTGTCTTAAAAGATACCCCAATGTCCTCAGTGCTTGGAAGTATTGTGGTCTACAGCCTTACGAGAAGTGTCGCAAGTTACAGGAACACACTCTGAGGTCATACAAAGCAGAACATGTGTTGCGCTTAAATCTGCTTTCTGAATACTTCCAGCTGTTTCTCGAGCTGCGCAAGCCGAAGCAAGCCCGCCAAACCCGCCAGGACCGTGTCTTAATTGCATTACTTGAGGATAGATTTGAGGATCGGGTTAGGAGGAAGCACTGGTCAATGTGGCGGAGGTGGGCTACTTTCAGACGCCAGATCCCAAGAGACAAAGTTCCCATGTTCGTACATAAGACAGAACCGCAAGGGGCACCCCAAAGAGAGGAGCTTCAAAAAGAAATGGTATCATACGGAACAAGCATGACCCCAAGGCTTGAAGCAGTGCGCACACATGTTGATCCCCTACCTGTGATCAAGCGCAGTCCTGTGGGTGCTGAAATCAAAAAACCGGTGGCAGACTGCAGTGCAAGCGAGGGTGATAGTCCTGTGTGCAGGCGTGCACCCAACTTGTACGATGCCAGTGACACGGAAGAAGAAGCGCCAGTTGCTCCCGTGCTAACGACCGAAAGAATTTGGCCTCTGTGCACATCAGCGCTGCCTTTTGCAAAGTACACAAGTCTACATCTTAGCATAGTGAAGGACAGACTGGGCTTTGTCCCCCCGATGGTACCCTCCTCACAGCTTACTTTGCTGCTGTCCGAAGGTGTTTACGGAGAGGACGCTGTTAGCGATTGCCTGCAGAGGATACAGGTAAGACTCCAAACACGTCTGGAGTCAGAGCGCTCACCGTACGCGTGGAGCTACATCCAGCCAGTACAAGCAGACGCAACACAAAAATGGATGCTCGAGCCGATCTTGGAACATACCTTAAACACGGTACACCCTAATATGACAAGATATCTGTTCATCAAGACAGAGATGACTTCGCCTTACTGCACAGGATATGGCAGGGCCGACTTTGTTTTGAAGTCTGAAACGGGCACCCCTTTGCTCCCTGTACTTTTTTGCACTGAAGACATTTCTTCCACCCTCCCTCAGCTGTGGGCGCAAGTTGCAACTGCACACCAGCACCAGAAGACACTTCCTTCAGCACATTGCGACAAAGTGACCTACGGCATAGCGACTACAGGAGCCAGGTGGCTGTTTGTTTCTGTGGACAACAGTAGAGAACAGATCACAAAGGAGTATAGCTGGTTTGTGGACGCTGCTGACATTGTATGCACAAAGCAAACTAACTATACCTCACAGGTACGCGCGTTGCTGTGCTTGTTCACATACGAATGGCGGCAGCAGCACAGATCTGCAAAAGCCGCTTACGATATTTCTAAATAGCAAAAAGTAAAGCCATTTACACCATACACCGACATTATTGTAGCTGCCTTTTCTGCAATATAAAGGAACAAACCATCACAGGGTAGCACTATGCGCTGCTTGCTGCTTGCGGCAGTTGTTGTGTTGCTATACCCAACGAATTTGTCGGGGATAACACTGCAGCAAGGATGGTATAGAGGAAGAAAGTTTAGTTACTACGAGTTTGGGAGCGGTAGTGTTGTTGATGTTAAACCGAGGATGTACACATTCGCGACAGAAAGTGCTGAGGGCGTGGTGACGCCTGTGCCGGGCCTCTACTCTGTCATCGATACAATTACTACGGATGCTAATTACACCGGGTTGTGGGACCACCTACATATCATCGTGGAAACACCTCCCGCAGCTCCAGTCACTTCTTCCGAAAGCTTACTCACTATGGCTACGGCTAATAATTGGAAGCTTGTGCCTACAGGCTACTTCACGCACTGCCCGCTTGTTGAACAAACAGCTGTTTTAGAAGGTCTCACAGACCAACCCACAAGAATGTGGCACAAAGATCAAACCTACCATTGTTTCTTGGTCGGCACTTCGCGTCATTATCCCTCCGACTTCATTGAAGTGTGGGACATCAAGAAGTTCCCCACCAAAGTACGTGTTCCAGAGAACGTGTTGTTGGACTGGGCACCTCACGAATATGGTTTCACGCCGGTGCTCAGAAAGCGCACTGCTTACGTGGCAGCTACTTACGTAAACAACAGCGTGAGGGCGCTCGCCTCACTTCTACTTCAGCCCCACGAGGTGGCCGATGTTAGTGAAGACATATACGTTTCTTGGTACATCACCTCCATGGATCCTCCCACGTGGGACACAGCACAGTGGATCTGGTCGCGCGACCTCAGCACAACGAGTAACCCGACGCAGCTCTGGTGGACGCTCCGCGAGGAGGAGGTCGACTTCAAGCTCCAAGCCAGGTTTGGAATAGGGTGGATCGGGATAGGGTTTGGCCAGGCGGGGCTTGCGGGGAACGAAGCAACGGTAAACCTCATAACGTATCTTGACGCGAAGCGCAACTTGTGCATCTCTCATGGTTATGTTAATCAAGGAGAGAGCACTTTGAACCTGATCACAGACAACCTTATGGGCGTTACGAACGTTACCCTTGACGTAGACTGGAGAGGCACAATGACCTTGTCTTTCACAAGACGTCTCCAAAGCACCGTCGTTGATTCGCTAGGCTTCACGCGACCATTGAGTTCTATTGTTGATGGCGAGGTGGGGAGGCTGGTGTGGGCATCACAATCAGGCCCTGCCATGGACACGTGTGGCGTGGGTGTTGACAAGTTGGTGAGCCCCGTCTATTCCTCAGGATGGGGTGCTCTGGATATACACTGGACATCAAGCAACACGGCTGTGCCTGCGGTGATCACTACACCAATTCCAGTGGTGTACACCCCCTCTCCCGTCCTTACACAGAACACCCCAACACCACCCACAGTACCTATGGATTTGGTGCGTGGAAATTTAGTGCTTGATGCAAAGCTCTCAGTTACTTGGGAGATGCGGACAACTGACGAGATACTGTTCAGCCTCAGTTATCAAGGAGATCTGAGTGCCGAAAAGAGATGGATAGGCTTAGGCATTGGTCGCGCGTTTCAGTACTCTGATACCATAACTGTGTGGTACAACAAAGGGGGGCAGGTCCTTGTCGAAGACAGGAAAGCAGCAGGGCTAAAGGAACCACCCTTGGATGCAAGACAAGATGTAGTCTTAAGGGGGCATCGAATATCTGCAGAGCTCACTGTTGTTAATTTTTCGCGGAAGTTGGCGACGGGCGATGTGGGAACAAGCGTGAAGCCTCGTTCAAGGACCACCCTTGTCCAAACTGTGCTGAGGAAGTACAGCGGGTGGTACTTGGGGAAGCGCACTGATTACTACTCGGCAGAAACTCCAGGCGGTGTGTTCGGTGGTGCTCAACCCTTCGCTGCGCCGTTGTACCGAATACAACTTTCTGGCTCAACTGAGTTGCTTCCGGGACAGATGCTGCTGATCGACTCTCTTCCTGGGCAGCAGGGGTACTCTGACTTACGTCAGATAATCACCGTCAACCCGCCAGCAGGCTACCAGGGCCCTGTGATATCGTGGGTGCGCAGCATACCAAGCGATTGGACGCAGGTGCGCACCTCTATCTTCATGAACTGCCCTGTGGTGCACGATGCCACCACTCTAGAGGAAGATCCAGGGACTTTCCCCAAAATATCTCTGTGGTATAATGGTGAGTTGGTCCGCTGCATTGACTTTTCAGTGAGGGCAACCTCGCTCCCCACGTTGTATCCTTTAGCCTGGGCATCTGCCTCTGACCCCTTGAACGGAACTCTAGTTAACACTTCTACAACCGATATGACCTATACCGGCGTGTGGAACCTGTACACCTACAACAGCACAACTGACGAGACTGTCACAAGTGCTGACGTGCTCTCTTCAGTCCTAGCAGATGCCACTCTCAATGGATACGTAAACAGGCCTATTGTCAAAGTGCATGATACTGTTGTGCAAACAACACCGTCACCTGATGTTGCTTCGAATTACGATAACACGATGTACTTAAGCTCCGAGCCGGGGAATGAAGTAATCCTCCGATGGACTATTGTTGATGCCTCTGGAACAATGCAGGTGGAAGTGGAGTCAGAGGTTGGCGCGCAGAGTATGGTGAGTGTTGGTTTCAGTGCAACGACGTACCAGAGAATGGCCAATGCAGACATAGTGCTTGGATATGTGGGCACGGCTGGTGCCAGCTGTGTCCGTACGCTGTATGCCATTAACGAGGTGGGTGCACCCACGGGTGTGCCGCAACTTGTCGTCACCAACAGAGTACTCAATGTTGTCAATGGGAAGCTGCGCATGTCCTTCACCCGCACGCTGAGTGATGCCTCGACTGAGGGCATCATCCCAACCAACCCGTATCAGTCCATGAGGGTTCTGTATGCGACAGCGGCCAGCATCACGGGTGCTTGCAATGAGCAAGATGTGTCGTTCCTCAATCATGGGACATCTCCCCATGGGTCGCGTGTGATATATTGGAGATTGCAAGATGGTGCTCCATCAGTCATTCCTTCGGCTGCGCCTTCAACAGGGCTGTCTCTCCCCCTTGACCAACCAGTTGCCTTTAACAGACAGACAGCATGGTTCGCAAGCAGTAGCGTGACCCACTATACTCTAAACAACACCCTGCAGGGTAACAGCACCTATGTACCTCCAATGTACGTCTACGACATATGGTGGCCTGCCGCACGCAACGCCATCATCGACGCTGTCCCCGGCATCGCTACATACAGCGATCTTATGAAAGTGAGACGTGTCCGCCTCCCTGACGGGTTTCCCGATGAAGTGACGTCACTAGACCAGCTCAGAACGTCAAACGCCTTCATCGAAGACACTGACTACTACTGGAACTGCCCTGTTGTGTCATTGAAAGCTACCTTCGATTCACAAGATACCATCGAACTCAAGCAGTTGTGGTACAAAGACCAGCTTGTGCAGTGTGCGCACTTCGGTAACTTGACGTCAACGCGAGTAAACCCCGTCTACGAAGTGTGGAGTGGCGGGGTCTTTACAGGGAGCCGTGTGCTGTCTTCAACGCCCTCATCGGTGGGGTATTCCCCCTTCAACTGGGTCGTCGAAGTCGCAGTTGCTGATAGCAACAAAGACGTTCGGTCAGCAGCTGAACTGCTTTCGGTTAGCATCAGTACTACGGATGCCTCGCCACCGAGGCTGCTGAATATGCCCATCGTCCAGATCGATGCAGGCACACCCCTGCAGCTTACACCAATCGTGCTCCCTTTGCAAACAGGATGGCTTGACAACAGGGAAGTACGTTACTTGGACTTCTCTGCACTTTATGGCAAAATACCTACCTTGCAGGATACCGTTGTTACTGCCAATGTCTTTGCTTTCAGGTCTTTGAACTCTTACTGGGCTCCTGAAGTACAGCCTAATGTTATAAGTGTCGTTCCTGGTCAGACTGGTTACGCTGACTTGTGGAAGGTGACACTTGTCGTAGTACCAGCAGGCACGTCCCTTCCGATCACTTCGGCTGGCGACATCCCCGACGCTTGGAAGACTGAATCACTTGTCATAATTAATTGCCCTGTTGTCCATAAGGATACCACCATCAGTGCGTACCCTGATGGCACCACCCCGCTGCTTCCTAAGCAGGAATGGTGGTGGAATGGCACTCGTATTACATGCTTTCTGTTCGAGGAAACTCTTGCCGGCACCGGACCTATCCTTGGGCAGCTCACCCGCGATGTGCTTGTGACAGGATCGGCAGCACCTGTGTTCACATCGTGGCCCGGCGACAACGGTGGCGGGCTCTCCGTCCCGCAGAACTTTGCAGGTCTGAACGGTGTTGTGTACACATCGGCGGCGATGGTAACAGGCTTCACGCTGTCTAAATCTCCATGGGCTGTGAACTGGCCTATTATTTTTGTTGTGGCGGCGCAGCGGCCTGCCAGTGTTGCTTACAACATGGTAGCGTCGCAAGGTCTATACAGGGGAAAGGCCGTGGATTACTGGCTTGTAGTTAATAGCACAGCACCACCGATGCCAACCGTTATCGCACCTGCGCAAGACACCATTCAGGAAACAGTGCAGATGCCGACTGCAAGGGTGTACGTCTTCCGCAGGGGGGGTGTTAATGTGGAGGACATGCTCCCTGTGTTTGACTTCCGCCCGGGTGAAGACCTCGTCAGAGACGGTGTGTACGGAGGATACAGCGACCTGAAGCGGGTTTTCTTTGTTGAAATGCCTGATAACGCACCCATTACATCCCTAAGGAGTGTGGAAGAAGTGGCCAACCAGGGATGGCCCGTGACAGAGGCAACAGGTCTCTATTACAACTGGCCTTTGTGTGACGCGAGTACTGTGCTACCCCAGAGCATGAGCCTCTTAACTGGCTGGTCAAAGAGTGTGTTTGTCTATTACGTCAAGCTCACTGAACAAACAAACACCAAGATATCAAAAGCTTTCAGGGTTACTAGTGGCATGCTCGTGTTTCCCTTAGTCCCTGAATCGGCGGACTACACCGCATTTCATACAATATGGGAAGTGGCAGCACCTGACAGCTTTGATCCTTCAACAGATCTTGCCCTGTACTCCTTTCAACCGGTCTACCCTATTGTGGTACTAAACCTCCCTATTCTTGCAGCACCTTCAGCAAGCACTCTTACCAACGAAGTAGACACCCAGAAGGTTTACGATAAAAAAGCAGCATGGATGGGGGGCCGCGAGGTCCAGTACTACTCATTCACTAACACGCCGCTGCCTTCTGGTGACACTGTCGTGCCAATGGCAGTTTATGCCCTGCGTTACGGCACTGCTTACTCTTCTAAGCCAGTGCAAGCTTCCGAGATAGCTATAAGAAGTGCAGGTCAGCCGGGCTACTCGGACCTACAGTCTGTCCAAGTGGTTGAAGCAACTGGCGTGGCAGCATTCCCACTGCGGTCTGCCGAAAACTTGTTATCAGAGGCGCTCAACAACTCATGGAGCATAGTACCCACGAACCTTGAACGTGTCGCTCCCATGGTGCATCCTGGGTCTCTCCTTTCGGACGAGGCGCACCGCCTGCGCTACCCGAAGAAGGTCGTTTACCAAGGTGGCAGAGAAGTTGTTGTTATGGACTTTGGGTTCTCTGACCAAGCAAAAGCGCAGATCCCCATCTACAAGGTTGTAAACGCTAATAATTTGGTTTCTTACATCCTTTCTGCATCAAGCGTGCCTGCTGCTAGGTTCTGCAGAGAGGTAGTGAAGTTTGCAGACACAACCACGTACCCGCTGATTGACTTGGACCCGGCATGGACCGAATGCCATCAACGCACCGAGCAAGCATGCCCACGAGAGCATTGCATATGGAATGGAACCTGTATTCAACCGGAAACACGATTCGTGTGTGCTCTTGTCTCGCAATCGCAGGGCAGGGCACCACTAGTTACTCTCTCTCGGGAGACAGGCTGGTTTGATGGCAGGAGACTCACCTACTACTCGTCGCCAAATACTGTTCCGGGGAACGCCACACACACAGTGACAGACACTGTCTACGTGTTCAGATTCCCTGCTGCACGGGGACAGCAGCCACTGGAGGCCGCAGGTGTTCCTGGTCTGCTCCCAGTATTCACCAACCTACCTGGAACAGAGTCCTACAGCGACGTGCACAAGTTAATGCTGGTGACAGTCCCTCTTACCTACTCGGGTGGCCTCATAGAGACAAGAGAAGATGTGCTCAATGTGGTTGCCGCAGAAAACTGGGTGATCGCTGACACAGGGACCATCGTCAACTGGTGGGTTGTGCATGCGAGCTCAACATTAGAGGACAGGGACACTACTACAGTCCCCAAAAACGAAGCATGGGCAGAAGGTGAGAAGGTGGCGTACTTTGACTTTGGGTCCATTAACTCGATAGATCACAAAGAGAAGTTTGTGCTTGTGAGAAACGGTCAAGACGTTGTGGACAACGATATCTTCATTCAAGCGGAGCTGGTGGGAACTGCTGTGGGCACACCCTACTCGCATCTCGTGTGGGAAGTTGCTGTCGCAGTTGATACGTCTTACGTGAGCGAGAACTTCACCACGGCAAGCCAGCTGAGCGGGCTGGTGCCTAACTATAGGCGGCAAACAATCGCAAACAATCCCATCATGACTCTCGAGGCTCCGGTTAATGCGATTGATTTCGACGATTTAGTTATCGACCCCAGCCAACCGCAGGACATGTCCTGGGCCTATGGACAGGTCGAGAGTGTCACGCAGCAGCTCCTTCCATGCGAGGCAGCCCAAAGAGGGCGGACTGCTGTATCACTGCAGACGAGTACCACAACCAATCCACCCATTCCACCTGTGGGCAGTGACATAAGGACATGTATGGTGTTGACCCCAGTCTTCACGTTTTGTTGGGAAATCCTTGCTATCACACCTGACACTATCACAGTCACCTTCAAGATCCAAACAGGCAGCTGGGTGGGAGTAGCCCTCTCGCATGAGGTGCGAGAAGGAGGACCCAGGAATTCTGATGTGTGGCTGGGGTACCGCGACATATCAGGGCCGCAGCTTACAGACAGGTGGATAGGTCAGGACCACGTTGCACTCCCCTCGATCGACACTGTGCTCGGCGGATCAAATGACCTCAGCATCATCGCAGGGCGCTCCGTGTACTCGGCTCAAAGGGACTATCACAACATCACTTTTACAAGAAAGCTGGTGTCTCCAGACACAGCTGCCGACATCAGCATCAATAGCTCCAGTATCTTTGTATCATGGGCAACAGGAACAGGGGACATCCCCACGCGACACTCTGCCACAAGCACTCTGTGTATAAACTTCTATACGAGCCAAGTGGAATTCGGCTGCATCCCGACATCACGGGACGAATGGTGGGTACCATTCACTATTATATTACTGAGCTGGGCTGTGCTCTGTGGTTTCTTCCTAGTAACGTATTCGCAAAAGAACTCAGTTCTTCACACAGTCGTTTTGTTCAAGGTGTGCTCTTATTGGGAAGACAACGAATCACACAGGGATCTGTCGCGAACCATCTCACAGCAGCACAGGTGGTACTGATTGCGGTGTACGTGACACTTGTAGGCATCTGGGTGGCAATGAGTGCCGATAAGTACTACAATGTATGCTTTGAAATTAGAAGTTAATATTCAACAGTTGAAGTTACGAGTGCCAAGTCTGCGGGCTTTTGGGAGTGGTGCTGTGCTGTGTTTCTCTCTAATGTTGCTGCCAGTTGCGAGGTCTTCACCTCTCCTGTGGGCCGTTGGCATTTCGAAACAGCGTGCTGCTAGATGGCACAAGTGGAATGGCATCCTGCTGCTGCTGCTGGTGACAATCCACGGAATCGGGATGGTATGTTGGTGTGCGGTCGCATAATTTATGTTAGGTCGCGACATACGCCACGGACGCTGTTAGTTGGAAGAGCGGTGACACCAAACGGCAACCAGGGTTAGCAGGCCTCCTCGCATTTGTAGGACTTCTTTTTCAAGGTTTCGTGGCTACTTCTCCGTTTGGAGGACGCTTGGTATGCAGTCTGATAGAAAATCACGCATCACAGGGATGGTTTAAGCGACGCTACTATGAAGCCTTCCAAGTGATCCATATGTTTGGTGGAATCTGGTCTCTCGTGTGGGCTGTGATCCATCATCCACCGCTGCTGTACGGGGTGTTGTTCTCCATTGTGGTCTACATTATCGACAAACTGTTCTACTTTTACCAGTGGATGACCGCCATGGATGGTTGGTCAACTGTGCTGTCTTGCATCTCGTGCTTTTTGTGCAGAGGGGATAGGACCCCCCGCAGTGCCTTTTTCTCTTGCCAAGATGAATCCTTCAACGATGGGCGGAAGCTATCGTGCCTCGAGCTCAAGGTCGTTTCTTCCGACCATTCGTTATGTTATGACACATTCAGAATAGACGCCATGGAGCCCCTGCAGCACGTACTCGTAAGGATACCTTCAGCAGGTAGGGAGTGGCATCCTGTTGGCATCAGTTGCCGTCCTGTCCACGTCGAGGACGATCAGCACGACCCTTTCAAAGGTAGCCCCACGACGTCCTTCACGCTGCATGTTGGCGCCAACGATTCCAAGCGGCACACATGGTCAGCAAGAGTCCACCAACTTGCGTGTTCCATGGAGCGGCTGGGTTCCGTTCAAGTGATGGGACCTTATGGAAGGCCTGCTATTGACTTTAGGTCGTACGAACACCTGATCCTTATTGGAGGTGGGATTGGTGCTGCGCCCCTGATGTCTATCCTAGGATACTACCTTGACCCCGTGTGGGGCAAGCAGGCACCTGCTGGAAAAAGTAGAACAAAGCTCATCACTCTGATCTGGGCAGCCAAGGACAGAAAGATGTTCGACGTGTTCTGCGATGGCAGCGACTCTCCCGGCGTGCTACGGATGGCGCTGGATATTGACTATGATGCTCGTACTTCTAATAAGAACTTCGCGTTCAGAATGTTCTTGCACGAGACATCGCGTAGCAGGGACAACCCTTTACAGCGCGACACAGATAGTTACTCTCCTGGCGGGCTTGAGCAGCTCCAGCAGATAGCCGATGCCAAAGCGACCGAGACAAAAAGAAATCGTGTACAGCTAGTGTACAACGGAAGGCCCAACCTCTTCCAAAGAGACGCAGCGAGCTCCACACACCCTAACGTGTTTGATGACTTTGCTGCGCAAAATGAGCTTGGCAATACCCAACTCCCTGGCCTCACATCTAGAATCACCTCCGCAGGTGTAGTTGCTTGCGGCCCCCCTTCCCTCATGAGGGCCGTGCGTGCCTCTGTCGACAAGCACAACATGATGCAGCGGGGCCTAACCTTCCACCTTCACTCTGAAATGTGGACATAGAAAATAGATACAGACCGTCTTTATATTATTAGAATTAGAAGTAAATTAGGGGCTAATTTCTTTCATTCACCTTCTGCAGGTCATGTCCGGTTTGATCGACATAGATGGCCCTTCGCCTTGGAGGATGCCGCTGTCCATGCTGAGCACCGACGAGCGGTCTATGCTGTACGGGACACGAGAACAGGTGAAGAGGTCAACTAAGATGAGGGAACGCTCAGACTTCAAGGGCATGGGGTACTGGGAGTTGTTGCTGTCAGTGAAGGGTTCTGTTCTAGAATTCACATTTTCATGGGCGGTGTTCAGCGGGTTGTGGGCAGGGCTTATTATCTTGTGGCACGAGTACCAGAAGCCGATGGAGATGTCATCATGGCCTGTCAAAACGCATGAACTTGGTGCAGTTTTTATCTCCTTTGTGCTAGTGTTGTTCAGTGTTCAAGCTTTCGCTCGGTACGACACAGGACGTTCTTCCTTGGCCACGCTTGAGGCAGCGCTGGAGGATATGTCTGTCTCTCTCTGTGCCTATTCATCACATGGACAAGCAGATGAAGAAGAGAGCATTCGAATCCTACCGTCGCTGCTTGCATCGATACGACACTCAGTGTGCTGCAAAGACATCGCTGAGAACGGAGACCTGGCTGCCATCGAGCCCTTCCTCATCGACGAGGTCGCGAAGCATCTTTACGCGGAAGAGGTGCTGTGGGTCACAGGTGCCACAGATACCATACCACCGCCGCGTTTTGTGATAAAAACACCGTTCAATGCGCATGAGTGGGACGACCCCTGTTTGCAGCAGGAGAGCGAGTCGAGCAGCACAGCTAGTTGGTTAGACGATCCGGAGTCCGACGCACGGCAGATATACTTATCCGGCGGTGCTGTCATGGAGCTAATCGAACATAAGGGCAACCTGCATCGACGGAAAGGACAAGACACTCTGTCTCTTGGCTATGTGAGAGGCTTTCCGAACACGCTGTACGTCCAGGACCAAAGTGGTGAGCGGCTCAGACTCCGCAATGCAGAGCAGATACTTGCACTGAGCGTTATCCTTGCGGAGCACCATGTGCCGCACACCCTACCCTTGCCAGAGTCTTCGTGGCCTCTGCCCGCGTCCGGCGACCATGTGGTGCTAAAGGACCTCATCGACAAGCCTTCTTACAACAATAAAAGGGCCATCGTCACGAGGTTGGACTCACACATCACTGGCTACTGCTTTATTGTACTGCATGAATCGAAAACCAACTGTCAAATACGAGTTCATGCAAGGAGCCTGTGGTGGCCCGAGCGCCAAGCGCCATGTATGTTTTGTATGCTGACGATAGCAGCAGGAGTGATGTGCTCAGTGTCGGCATCTTCTGAAGCCGACTGCAGCCCTGAGGGGTCGTACTACAGCTACAGTGATATCAGCCCGAAGCATAACGACGCGCCTTGGGAGTCAGTGTCGGCTATCGAGAGATCTCTTTATTATATGTCATGCGAAAGAATGCCTATGCCACTCCTTGTGAGCACTAAAACGAAACGAGAGGTTCCGAAAGAAATCACGCTGGAGCTGAACAAGGTTCCATTCAGACTCGCGTTCTTGCTGCAGCGAGAGCTGGTGGACGCAACGGGGGGAGAGTCGTGCAAAGGCATTGACAAGGCCATCAAAGCGTGGCAGCAGATGCAAACCATTGTGGACCAGAAGTTTCCCCTTCCTTTGTACCACATTGCCGCTTTTATGTGTTTTGTGTGGATTGTGACAGTGCCCTTATACCTACTACGGGCTTTCAGTGGCAAGCAAGTGTGGCTCATTCCGCTCAGCACCATGTTTTTTGCAGTTTTATTCTTCGGACTTTTCACACTAGCCGCAGAGCTAACAAACCCCTTTGGTTTCGACCCCAACGATTTGGACCTCTCTGCCAACGAGCACCGCATCTTGGAGTCTATGGCAGGGCTATTCCCAAACCGGTCTTTTACAAGACAGGAAGAGAGGAAGCTGCAGACACAGAGGAGGGTGCTGGACAATGTGGAACCAAATGTTCCTTTCTGAATGACATGTATATTTAGCATTGCTTTGTCTATGCAATACTCAAACACTTCTTACTACTCAGCTTGCTTCAAAAAGAACTGAACGAGGAGAAGAAAAAAAGAATATAGTTTTGAGTTCTGTGTTTCTCGTTTATTTTTTCTTTTTCCGCCTGTATTTCTTTTGTAATTTACACAGGTTGGTCATGATGACCTTCTATAGCAAGCTGATGCGACACACAGCGCCCCCAATGGTGTTGCTGTGGAGTATCTTCATCTACTGGAGCATTGTCATGGTATCGCATCAAGCTTGGGATGACGAGAGTGCACTGCTGAAGAGCCTTGGTGTCGCCTGCATTGTTGGTATCGTGCTGAACATGAACGGGTTTTCCTCGTCGCCCTGTAGCACCTTTTCAGAATACCTCACCGCAGGCCCCTTCAGCGTCCTAAGGTTCTTCCTCATACCGTTCTGTGTATCCTCCTACTCCGCCATTGCGAATACCAAAAAGGACCAATACACTTACATTTTCCCAAGTGACGGTCCCAAACCCCTCACCTACTCCGGCATAGCTCTGCTTGCCGTTCTAACGTACATCACTCTTTCTTCCCTTGTAAGGTGGTACTGCACACACCACTATTGCGTTGAAATCTTAGTCAACGCCTACGACACAGACACGGACTGTGAGGTGTAGAAGGCAGCATGTGATCTGATTCTCCACACTTTGCGACGCCACAGCAGTCCGTATCGATGTCAGTCAGGTCCTTGTTGCCACCTATTCCACATTACCCTTTCGGGGAAAAAGGAAAACCATTTCTCTTTCCCGTGTCCTCGCACGAAATATGCCCCCCTGTTCTTTTTCTACAACAGTGAGCACCCCTGCACACTGAAAATCGAATTTTCTTTCTCCCTCTCTATTTTGCCATTTAAGAAATGTCCCAGCGTTTCAGTCACCCAGCAGGAGCAAGATGCCGTGTCTGGACTTCGAGGAAGTCTACGACGCACCGTATGCAGTGGTGGCAGGGATGGTGCTGGATGGCAAGCTGTTCGAGCAGTTCCACAATACGGTGCAGAAGCACAAGGACGCCGTTGGCAGTGAACTGGTGGAGGCCGACGACGGCGTATATCGACGGACCATGACCTACACAATACCAGAGCATGGCGTCCTGAAGCTCCTCAAGCAAGGCGACACCTTCGTTACGCAAAAAGACGAGGCAAATAAACTGCAGGAGCGCACCGAGTACAGCACCAAGTCGACAAGCGACGGCGGCGAGCTGGCAAAATCCGTCTGTATCGATTCAAATTGGGAGGTCACGCCGGTCGATGCGAACAGGAGCCGTGTCAAGCTGCAGGTGTTGTACTCCTTCAATGCGAGTATGCTCGTGAGGTCGCTGGTGGAGAAAGGGCTGAAAGGAGAGATCACAAACAGGCACAAGCGCCTGTTGGACTTCTACGCACGCTGTATAGAGGAGCAAAGCAATACGGAACGCAGGAAGAAAAGAGCCACCGTCACCTTCGAAACCGACAATGGCTCCTTCCAGTTCCACACGCCCTTACAACAGAGCATGGCAGCGCCACCTAGTGACATGCCCAAGATCGCACTTGGCGCACCGATATCACCGCGTGACAGCAGCCGCGTGCCCCCAGCGCTTGCCACTTCGATGTGCTCTATATACGACATCGAGCAAGCAGGCAGCAGGGCGTCATGGGGAGGGATGACCTTCATGACCGCAGAGGGTGGCACACCGAGCACCTCGCCTTTAGATTCACCTCTTGAAAAAGACAAGAAAAAGAAGAAGGTGAACATACTGCGGCCAATAAAACCCCTCTCTGAAGCGAGCCCTCTGGTAAAGAAAAAGGAAAAGCCTAAGAAACGGGGATGGACATTCAGATGTTGCTGCGTTTATGTCGAGGAATGACCCCTTCTATGGCTTCCCCTGTGCGCAATACCTAACCTCCTGGCTCCGGCCCTTTTTTTTTTGCTTTTTTTTGTTTTTGTTTTTTTACGTTATGTACTGCTGTTGGTGTTAACGGGCGGGTCCCATCGACTACGTGTCCTCGTGTTCTATGTCGTTGGAAAAAAAATAAATAGTCGAAAGCAAACGTAACATCGCATGCACCTGATAGTTACCTATCTATGACAAAGGCACCCTTAAGACGGAAAATAAACAGAAAAGGTCAAGAGTACCGACGTAAGTTCTTCATTGCTTCTTTCCCTTTCTTACTCTTCTATTGGTCTTCCCCCCCCCCCCCCCCCCACGTTAAAAGATTAGCAAAAAGAAACAGCAGAGTAAACGAAGGACGGGGTTGTGTCTCGAGTGTGAGGCGGGGGCAGGGGGGCACAATGTCGACGAAGAAAGCCCAGACCCCTGACAACATGCAAGAAACGGCAGGGACTGTGAAGAGCCAGGACAGTGCTAAGTCCTACATCCGACCTCATCAAGGGCTTCCTTTGAGGAAAGCCGGGGGCGTCATGCAAGTCAACTTGGAGAACATAGGGGGGAGGATCCTTGTGCTGGCAGAGAGGAACACACATAAAAACCGCATGAGGACGATCAAACCAGTGGTGAATGTGAAACCGCCATGGGGACATGACGAGAGGAAGAAGAGAGGTAACAAAATGGCGAAAATAAACATGCGGAGGTCGCCAATGCAGCAGCCTGCGGCAAACATGCGGCAGCCGATTAAGAGCTTTGACATTACAACGCTTTCTAAAGAGGACGAGGCGCTGCTCGCCGACTTCATAGGGATGCTTGAGAAACTCCCGCTAGATGAGGGCAGAGCTCTTGTCGAATTCTCTATCAAAGAAGCCGAAGACAAGCAGCTCCTGAAGGGCTACTCAGGAGTCTTCCCTGAACTCTCTGAATCCGAAAGCGGCCAAGCCCAAGAAGTTCCGGACCCGGCGGTCGGGCCCGCATCTCCTTCCGAAAATGACAGGCCGCTGGACTGCCTCAGCGACGACGCAAAAGGCTACGAGTCCGTGGGTTCCCATGCATCCTCTACAACAGGCTCCTCCTTCTAATCTATAGGTAGGGATACCTTTTCTTTCTTTTGCGTAATACAGTAATTTATGTTACTTGTACATTTTTTGTTTTCTCTTATTATCTCTTTTTTTTTTTTTTTTTTTTTTTTTTTTTATTATTATTATTGTTTTCTGTTTTTGTGTCGTTTTCTTTTTGTTTTTCGCTGAATTTCACACGTCACTGTCAGAGTCATGCTGCGCGCAGTAATCTTCTTGGCAACAGCCTACATGGTGCATTGCTGCACCACCGACGCTGACTGCTCCCTCAACGGTGTTTGTAGCAGCGGGCAGTGTGACTGTGATCCAGCATGGGGCGGTGCTGACTGCGGTGTGCTGCAGCTGCTGCCGACGCCAAAGGCCAACGGGATGCATGTGAAATCGTCGACATGGGGCGGGAGCATCCACAAGGACCCTGTGAGCGGCAAATGGTACATGTTTGCTAGCGAATTCATCAACAACTGTGGGCTGCAAAACTGGAGTCCCAACAGCAGGGTGATCAGAACGGTGTCTACGACAGACAGCCCCCTCGGGCCGTACACTTTCGACACTGTTATTCTCCCCACTTTCCACCATAACCCGATGGTGCGCCGCACTAGCAACGGCTCCTACGTGATGTTCGTGATTGGCAGAGATTGCAACCAAACCGTGAACTGCAACCACGGCCCCCAGCCCTCGTCATCATCGTCGCCCTGTCCTGTCCCCGGTGATACAGCACCCGGCAACATGGAGTCGGGCATCTCTGCGTACTTCGCTCAGTCCCTCACGTCGCAGTGGGCGTCGCTTGGTGAGGTCCTCGGCAGCAACGTGAAGAGTAACTGGGATGCTGACACCACAAACCCAGGACCCTACGTGCATGCCAACGGGTCTGTGCTGCTCATGTACAGAGGCTGTGGGGATGACTGCACCGGCGGAGAGCAGATTGGTTTGGCCACAGCGCCGACCTTCACTTCATCTGTGTACACTAGGCTCAACAAGGCACAGTCCTTGTGCAAGACGTGCCTCAACGAAGATCCGTTTGTGTACCAAGACAAACGAGGGAACTACCACTCCCTTATGCACAACTTGGGGAACAACGGCGGCTTTGCTTGCTACGAAATAAACGGTGCCTACCACGGGTGCGACGTGGGCACACACGCCTTTTCCCCCGATGGCATCAGTTGGACTTTTTCAAAGACAATCCCTTACAATACTACCGTGAACTGGGACGACGGCACTTCTGTTGTCCTCAACCGCAGAGAGCGCCCTCAGCTTGTTGTTGAGAACGGTGTTCCCCTTTACCTCTCAAACGGTATTGAGTTTCACAACGATGGTGGCAGCTCCCATACTCTCGTGGTCCCAATCAAACACTAAACCATCGCCCCGACCGCCGGCTGCGTACCACCCAACGTTTAAGGAAATATAGTGAATGAGATGTTCCCGCCCATCCGCGTACCATCATGCGACCCACCTAACGTTTAATAAAATCAAGTGAGTGAGATATTTCTTTATTAACCATCGTGTGATACTCCAAGAAGTAGGGCTGTGCATTCTACTCTATTTTTTTCTAGGCAACATCCGCTGGAGCGGAAAGGAGTTGCTCGTACGCCAGGCGGTTTATGAAGCAAGCCAAATAAATTCGCCTTTTTTTCCCTTCTCTTTTTAAATTAACTGTAGCTATATAACTAGCCAGGTCTAAGATGGTGCCCACGTTCGATAATGAAAAAATCGATGACATGCGTTTGATGAACGTAATCAAAACGCTTGAGGGCTCTGACTCGGACATCGACCTGAACCACTGCTGCGATCCCCTCGAGAACACGCTGAAGAGTGCGAGAGAGGAAAACGTGAGGAAGAGGGTGTGGGTGTGTAGGGGGGCTGTCGGATGTGTTATCCTTCTGATAGGCGCTGTCATCGCTGTGTCTGTGTTGCTGACACGCGAAGACAGTGACGGAGAGTTGGTGGTGGTGAAGAGCACGTATGACGCGCGCCAGTTCAAGGTCGGCACCATGGCGAACGGCATTAGGTACGTGCTCGTCTCCGACGAGAAGGCATCTGTTGCAGCTGCTGCTGTCGATGTCGGGGTAGGCCACTTCTCAGACCCCAAAGAGTGGCCTGGGCTGGCCCACTTCGGCGAACACATGCTCTTCATGGGCAGTAAGAGATATCCAGGCGAGGCAAAATTTTCCGACACACTCCAAAAGTACTCAGGTTACTACAACGCATACACAGCACGCGAGACTACTAATTACTACTACGAGTTGCAGGCTGCAGGCCTAGCTGAGTCCCTTGATGTTTTTGGCGGTTTCTTTGAATCGCCTCTCTTTATGGAGTCCACCGTGGACAGAGAGGTGAAGGCTGTCGACAATGAGCACAGCAAAAACCTGAACAGCGACGAGTGGCGCATCATGCAGCTCACGCAGTACACCTCGTCACCCGTCACGCCTCTTAACTCCTTCGGGACGGGCAGCGTTGAGACACTGAATAAAACTGGCATCCGCGATGCGCTTGTAAACTTCTTCGAAGCATACTACACAACAAACCGTCTTACGGTGGCAATCCTGTCGAACCACCCTATGGCCACGCTTGAGGAGCTCCTTGAGAAGAGCTTTGGGGGCATCAAAAAGACAGAAACGCCGCCGCAACCATGGAAGGCCAACCCCACAGGCTACCCGCAGCCATACCCGACTGGCGATGAGCCGATGCGCGACAGGGTAACAGGTAGGTACACGGGCAAGATCTTGCATGTTGTGCCCAGCAACAGCGGTCTAAGGCAACTGTTGATCAGGTGGCCCGTCCAGATGTCTGTCGTCGGCAAGTTCCCGGAAGATGGTGTTTCTGTTTTGAAGGAGCTGCTTATGGATAAGTCTGAGGGCAGGTTGCTTCACACACTGCTTGACTCAGGCTTAGCAACAGCCCTGAATGCAGGACTCGACGACACCCATTCGTGGTTCACCATTATCTTCTGTTCTGTAACATTGACTTCAGCAGGTGAGGCACGTGTCGATGATGTGATTTCTCTCATCTATTCATATGTGAAGCTCATGAAGGACAACGATGGGCTCTTCCAACAATGGTTCGCGGAGCGCAGGGACCTGGCCCACTTGACATGGTCCTTCACTGTCAGCAGTCCTGACGCTTCGTCGTTCGCCTCTGACATTGCTAGTGTGATACAGAAGACTCCTCTTGAATCCGTGCTGCTCCCTCCGTCGCTCTCACGCTACGACGCAGCCACCTCAGGGAGATTCTTTGACGCTATGACGCCCCAGAACTCCATGACTCACATCGTCACTGCCGCAGCAGCCAGCAAGGCCACACTGAAGGAGCCGGTGTATAAGACTCAGTACAGCTACGATGACATCTCCAACGCTTCTTATAGCAAGTGGGCAATTCCGATCCCAGAAGCTAGCCGCCTGAGTTTCGCCGGCAGCAGCAATGTGTATGGTGTGACGGTTGACGAGGCACAAGCAGGGCACACAGCACCAGCTGACAATGTCCTCTCCGCCACCCCAAACAAGTACGCACACAGCACAATAGACGCTTACTACAAAGGCACTGTGACTAAGGTGCCCTTAGCCGCCTTCATCTTCCGCATGTACCGCAGCACAGACTTACAACTTGTGAATGGAACTGTGTCCCCTCTGGAGAAACTTGCATTTGTGTTTGCAGGCAGCTGCATCACCTTGGCTCTGGAAGATGTTGCATACAAAGCAAAGCTTGCATCGCTCTCGTACGACCTGCAGTACGCAGAGGACTACATCGACATCACCATCTCAGGCGTCTCGCCCAAGCAGCACGAGTTATTCAAGGCAGTGCTCTCAGCATTAAAAAACCCCCTCGGCCCACTTCCCGATGAGCGCCTGCAACTGGTAAAGGCAACTTATCAAGAGACGGAAACAGAGTTGGCTTACATGCATGCTTATTACATCAGCTTGCAAGAACTCATAGCGACAGATGTGCCGAAGGAGGTGTTGCTGCGCGAGCTGCCTGGCATCACTGTGGATCACGTCACCGCGGCACTTCAGGAGTACAAAAACACTGGATGCCAGATGCTTGTTCAAGGGAACTTCAAAGACCCGGAAGCTCATATCAAACAACTGGCCAGCGTATTGGACGCAGACATATGTGTGCAAGCACCTGTTCTTAAGAGTGAGGAGAGGTACATGCATAGACTGCAGAAGGGGTGGGCGGTGATTCAAATCCCAAACCCTGACTCTACAAGTGTCAACGATGCGGTGATGGCAAATTACCAGCTGGGTGTGCATGGCGTGGAGAGCGAAGGCCGGGCCTTGTTGTTAGAACAGCTTGTTGGGGAAGACTTCAGCGATCAGATCCGTACGAAGGAGGCTTTGGGGTACGTGGCATTCGCGTTTTGTAGAAAGAGGAAGAACGTGTGGTTGCTGCTGTGCACGGTGCAGTCGAACGACCATACTGGAGCGTACCTGGACGGGCGTGTAGAGGACTTCCTGGCAGGGTACGCGAAGACACTGGCTGCGATGAGCGAACAGAGCTTCAATGAGATACGGGACACTGTTGCGAAACAGATGCAAGTTACCCCGCAGTCCATTGATAAGGAAATGGCAGCAGTGTGGCCTCACGTCGCTAATGGAGGGCATGTGTGGGATTACAAGAAAAAGGTTTCCGACTTCGTGACTTCCATCACCAAGTCAGCCATGCTGTCTTGGTATGAGGAAAAGATCGTTTCTGCGAACAGGGCAAAACTGTCTGTTGAGGTATACAGAAAATATTTTTAAAAAAAAAAATCCCCCTACAAAAAAAAAAAAAAAAAAAAAAAAAAAACAGCTTTTTACGTCTGCGGCGCCCTACCCCCCTCTAGACCCCGCCACCTATGCCTCATCTATTGCTGCACCCCTACCAGAATATTTGAAGCGCAATGACCTGAAGGATCAATTCGATGGGTTTTGAGGGGACCTTGTTTTTTTTTTTTTGTTCCATAGGGCGGCCTTCTAGCTGGGGGCTTGTCCTGTACTTGAGTTTTTTTTTTTTTTTTTTTTTTTTTTTTTTTAACGTAACCTCTGAGCACACCAGCAAACCTCCAGGGGAGTCCAATTTTTGCAATTCTTTATTTGTTGATTCCTTGCGGAAACGGAACGGCATGCACACCATATGCACCTAGTGACGCTGTGTCTCACTTCACTTCACTTGTGGTTTTTCTTCTCTTTCTTTTTTGCTTAGTTTCATTATGAACCTGTACTGGTGTCTTTCCTTCCATTCACTTCCCATCTTTTCCCTTTTCTCGTACGTACAACAAATGGAGAACCGAGCTAGTTTTTTTCTCTTTTTTTTCCCCCTTTTTTTTCGCTCCCATAGTTCCAATGATATGAACCTGTTCTGGGCCATTTCCCCCCCCCCCCTCCCTCCCTGTCACTTCTTCTCCCAATTTTTTAAAAATTCTTTGTTGTATAGGTATACCGCGAGAAAAGAGAAAAGAAAAAAAAAAAAAGAAAAAGAACAAATCAGTAACTGTGTTGGTTGCACGTAAGCCACGGCACCGAAATAGGGCCCCGAATTAGTTTTTATATTTTGCCCGTTTCGTAATGTGTAAGCCCTCCTCATCAGATACTCGAGCACTCCCTTCTGTAGACCTTGATTACTTGTTATGTGTAGATAACCTGCATCAAGGCATGTTGAGGACCTTGATTCCCCCCCTCCCCCCTGCTCTTATTCCTTTTACGCAGATTCTTTTTTTTTTGATAGCGATTTCAAGCGCGGTCTGCCCGTCTCTGCAACCTGGCCTGGTGTTGGCTGAACTTATCAAAAGAAGAAGAAGAAAAAAAAAAGAACAGAATGTGAACTCATAACAAACTGTCAACGCTGCCTTCACTTTTTTGTTTTAACACAACTTCAAATGCAGCCCGGGTTTTTTCCTCTTTTTTCTTCCCTTTTTTCTTTCTTTCTTGCACCGCTTAGCTAGTTTTTTTATTTCGATTTTGAAACAAAGAGGTAATCCCATCAGGTAGTGGGGATGCTGTTGTGCACCTTGTTGACATGTGTTAGCAGCCTGACGGTCGACACACCAGCGTTGGAGATAGTGGGCGGGCTTCCCAGCAGAGGGTTGTTGTGCCATGAGCCTCTGGAGTGCGAGTACCCAGAGTACGTAGCAGTGCCTCATGGGCTTGAGGGCAGCCTACACGTAGCGTATGAGAGTGTTGACGATGCTGCGCTGTTTGCAGCACCTCCACAACTGATGACCGACGGCAGCAATGCAACCCTCACCTTCTCCTTGCACCCCGTCACAGGGTACCATCACGTCTCCTTCCGGGCAGTGCTCACCAGCATGGACGCTACCATACAAGCCCCATTCACCCTCACCATATCTCCGTCTCGTTCGCCTGAAGTCACCTACGTAGAGACGGGTACAATGACTGTCTTCCAAGGGTCTGGAAAGACTGTGAGTCAAGGCTTCGCCCAAGCCACTGGTGGCTTCGGGGTGATAACGGCGCAATGTGTTGCTGTGGACACTGCACTCTTCGTGGATTTACCGGGCTTGGTCTTTGACGCCGCAGGACTAGCTGATCTTACCTTCGCAGTCGGCCAAGTACCCGGTGCAACCACCGTGACATGTACAGTACGCGACATGGAAGGCGCCGTCTGCACAACATTATGTCCCATCACCTTGTCGGTCATCGTTGCGGAGCTTGTGCCTGTTTTGGTCTTCAACCCCACCTTGCCCGGGAGTAGCGGCGAGCACCCCACTGTCACCATCAGAGGGGACGCTGGACGGCAATTCGTCAAGCTGTTCGACACCATTCACCTCCCCGTGGGCTCCTCGCAGAACATCGTTGACCCTGTGAAGTGCACTGCGAGCAGCGAGATCTTTGACAACAACATTTACATCAACAGCACGACAGGCGTGCTTTCCATTGAACCCCTTAGCGTTGCTGCTGCCAGTGCAAACCTGTCATGCACGGTGCTTGTGAATGGGGCTGAGAAAACTACAGCAACATTTGAAGTGGTGATCAGCACAGAGGAGCATTTTGTCTTTCAACCTACAACCTACCCCGTCATGCGCGTGGGGGAGAGCAGCATTATGGGGATTGCTGTCTCCATAGCACCTCAGGATGAGCTGGTCCTGAGTCTCAACGGTGGTGACTGTGTGCGCTTTGAACCCACCAACGTTGTCTTCACAACGGACGTGATCACAGCTGCTGTGATCGTGACATGCACATGTAGTGGTGAACACATGGTTGTCTACACCCTATCTGGGCCTGTTTCGGGGAGTTATGTGGTACCGTTCTATCCTAATGTTGTACAGGTTGTCGACAGTGCTTGGGGTTTGCGCTTCAGCAAGACGTCACATGTCCCCAAAAGTACTTACTACATGACAGCTCTCCCCGAGGTGGTGGTCGAGCTTACCGACTCCGCTGGCAGGCATGACACTAGCTCTGCACACGATATCGTGATCATAGCAGAGGCATCGCATGGCAGACTTCACAATTCCGTTGTTACTATGATAGATGGTAGAGCAGCGTTTAATGACTTGATGTTTGCAGACCATCCCGTCAACCCTGTGCTGTCTTTTAAAGCATCATCTGCCTCTGCTCCCGTCGATGGAAAGGCCCTCTCTTCAGGCATCATCGCTGTGGTGCCCCTTGCGGCCTATTCTATGAGATTTGTCGAAGTGAGTGCTGTGACAGACCTGGTTGTAACGGTGCGATCGCCTCTCCCCAGGGTAGTGGTAGAGCTGCTGAACTCTGATGACACCAAGGACATAGCGACTGCTGGCGTCACTGTTTCAGCACTCAGCTCCAATGGTGGCCAGCTCAGCGGCAACATAGCTGTCTTCGGCGAACACTCAGCAGGGAGGGCCATCTTCACAGACCTGCAGTTTCTGAACATTCCCGACCGACCAGTGGTGACCTTCATTGCTGAGGGAGAAGGTCGCGTGGTGTCGAGCGTGCTTAAAATCAGCGTCATGACAGTGCTACAGGCAGTTTGCAACGTTAACGACAAGAGCACCGAATGCACGTGCACCGGTGCCCTCGAAGGGTCATACTGCGATGACAGCTCTGCATCAACATTGGCGGACATTTGTACTGACGGCATCTGCAGGGGCTCTGTGCTGCATGGGTACCAGGCAGACGCTTCTGTAGTGACATCCGGCCTGAAGTTCAGCATCTCTATTTACGGTAGCAGGCTCCCTACACAAGGAACACCTGACATGTTGTGGGTGAGCTCATCTGCCGACTGCTCTGCAGCACCATGGCCTGGGGGTGGTGCCGTGCATATGCTTCCTACCCCTAGCAACAGCGTTCGGAGAACATCAAATCTTTTCACACTCACCAGTGCGTCGCAGACACCGCTGACCGTGTGCTATGACATCGACGGCGTGGGTTTGGAGCCACCTATTGCCGTGCCTTACTTGAGTGATGCACTCGTCATCGTCCCCAGTGTGCCTGTCATCACGGCCGTGCAGTCGGCAAGTTGCTTAAAGAGCTCTTCCGTAGTGTTCGTGCACGAGTGCCGTGACGGGGAAATCACCATCGCAGGACAGCACTTTGATACAATGCAAAAGAAAACAAGAGTTATCTTGACAAGAACGGGATTCAACAGGCATGCGGTGTGTGAGGTGAGAAGCTTGTCTAAGGACCAGGTTGTATGCGACTTGAAGGTGCCACCAAGTGCTTCTGGAAATTGGCTTATGGTGGTTGGGGTACTCGATGTTCTTTCTGACCCTGTGCCCATCGGATTGGTGAGCCCCACGCCTGTTGTTCACCAGCTGGTCCTCAGTACTTGTTTACAAAAAATAACAAATGTGGAGTCGCCGCTTTTGAATGGGTGCCGCCCCGGTGTGCTTAGTATTGTGGGCGCACACTTTGACAATGTGAAGCCGTCAATGAATGTGGTGACTTTTGTACCATCACTGAATGCAGAGGGCGTACCCCCTAGCTGTCAGGTTTTTGCGTCTTCAGACACAACTTTAGAATGCGAGATGCAAGCAGATGACGGCACGGTAGGCGCATGGATTCCATTGGTCACAGTCAATGGTATTCAGAGCATGGGGTCAGAGCTAGGCATTGTAGTCACACTTGAGCCGCCTGTCCTCACTGCGATGACGTCCCCTACGTGCATGGGGGGCGGGCTAGAGGTTGTTGACTGCACCGGGGTGCTCAACCTTATCGGGAAGGGTTTCGACGGTCAGGTTCCGGAGAACAACATCATAACATTGGAAGGCTCTGACGTCACTTGTCGACCTGTAAACACAGAGGGGTGGTCAGATACTCACTTAGCATGCATGTTGCACATACCTTCCAACGCTCACGGTGCATGGCAGCTGACGGTGCGTGTCACAGGCCCGCACAGAACACCGGTTTCGTCGAATGTCGGTACCATTCGTGTCAACCCCAAGCTTGTCATCGATAGCGTGACAACAAACTGTCCGTTCTCACCATGCACAGGTGACACGTTAACATTATTCGGCTCCAACTTTGCTACTGACGCCCTTGTAAATGTGGTTGCTATCTTTGGTGGTACCGCTCCCAATGGCATGCCAACATGCACCCCTTTCTCTGTCATTGCGACCACGTCCGGTACGATGCGGCTGGTGTGCAGACTGGCTGTGACCCCATCGACATCGGGGGTGTGGAATGTGCAGGTGGCCGTCGAACAGCAAGTGTCTAACACGCAAACCATCGCTCTGCAGAGTGCGCCCCCCACCATCACTGCCTTGCAGATGGACACATGTGAGATCTCGTCCCCATTCTCGCTCAATGGCTGCAGTGACGGTAATTTGGTAATTAGCGGTGAGAACTTCGACCCTCGCGAAGAGCATAATTCTATCACCTTCACACTGGGAAGCGGTCAACCTCCGTTCTGCGCTTCTGTCAAATCAGGTGCCAATGGCGTCCTTGTTTGCTCTCTGTCGGCAGCTGCCGGTACTTCGGGGTCATGGAAGGTGGTCGTAGAAGCAGGCAGTCTCAAGAGCACCACAGTAGCTGTCGTCTCGCTGAAGCTTGCTGTGCCCATTGTGTCTGAAATGGAGGGTGCGGGATGTGTTGAGGAGCACCAAGGGAGTTGGACACAATGCACAGGCGGCCTACTCAAATTGCATGGCGCGCACTTCGGTGCGAACACTGCTGACAACGTTGTCAGCTTTGTGCGAGAGGGGGCAGATTTGCGGTCCACTCCGAAATGTGCCATAGAGCACAGCTCGACGCGAAATACCTTGATTTGTGTTCTGTCAGCACCTGCTGGTGTAGCGGGTGTTTGGCATGTCGTTGTCACTAGTTACGGTCTCTCGTCTGCGAAGACGATCACCCTTTCCATGATATCTGCTCCTGTCATTTTGAGACTAGCAAGTGATGGGTGCAGCACAGCCGGTGCTCTTTCTCTCCATTACTGTTCGGGTGGCGATTTGTTAAGGGTGTCTGGGAGTAGCTTTGATACTATTTTGACGAATAACGCTGTTGAATTGCACTCCTCTGGTGCCACCTTGGTCTGCCAAGTTACCAAAGCAACTACCACGGAGTTGCAATGCATGCTACCAGTTTTGCACGGTGTTTACAGTCTGACAGTATTTGTCAACGGTGTCGTAGCTGCCACAAGTGCAATGCTGAGCAGTACGTCTGCATTTGTGCCGGTGATTCACAGTGTTGTTGGTGGGGGGTGTCAGCATGCTGGTTTCTCTCTCGGTGAGTGCGTTGGGGGCGCTCTCACTGTTCGAGGAAGTGCTCTAACTGGCATGAGCGAGGGTTTTATCAGTAGTGTTGAGTTGGTAGAGGGCGATGGCCACGCACCTGTGTGCACACTGATTACTGCAACTGAAGACAAACTGGAGTGCGCGCTTGACATCGCGGGAGCACGTGGGTCGTGGAATGTAAACCTCGTAGTTAGGGACAGCCTGGGTAACGTCCAGTACACATCAAAAGAGGTAGTTCATATGACTGTGTCACGCACGCCTGACCTGACCCTGATAAATGGCGGGGGGTGCACGCACGTGTCCACTACATCTCTGACAGGCTGTACTGGTGGTATCCTCAATGTTGTAGGTGTGGGATTCAACACCATTGCCATTGGCCAAAACGTCGTCGTCTTCTCTCCGACCTCTGGCAATGGCCATGCACCGCTTTGCGAGGTCCAGTCATCAACCTCAACAACACTGCGGTGTGCACTTACTGTGCCCGCAGGCTCAACTGCCGTTTGGCAGTTGAGGGTCAGTAATGATGGCGGCTATCCATCACTGTCGGCTACTCCACCTATTATTTCAGTTGCTGCAACAGTACCGACAGTGGCCAAGATAAGCGGCGGAGGGTGCTCATCAGGTGGTGCCCCAGCGAGTAGTAGCTGCAAGGGAGGTATCTTGACTATTGAGGGTGACCACTTCGTTCCAGTGCATCACATGAACACCGTGCGTTTGGTGTCTGAGAAGCCGGGAAATCCTCCAAAATGTGTGCCCATCCCTCAGGGATCCTCTATCACAAGCCTAAAGTGCCAGTTGAGCTCCCCTGAAAATGTCAGTAGCAACGAATGGACGGTGATTGTGGACAGCGTTGGTGTGTTGGGGACTTCATTCGTCGTCCTCACGGCACTCTACGCGCCTGCTGTTTTCAACACTTCTGGCGGCGGCTGCATTGGGCAAAACACGCAGTGTGCTGGTGGTCCCTTGCTGTTGATTGGTGATAATTTTTCTCCTCCTGCCACAGTGCAGTTCGTAGGTGGTGAGGGTGCACCTCCTGAATGCAATGTCAGCAGCGTGTTTAGTACGTCATTAAGTTGCGATCTGGTGGTCCATCCTGGAACGCACGGCACGTGGCGGGTCACTGTGGTCTCAGACGGTGTTGCATCTACCCACGAGGATGTCCCTTCTTTGCAGATTGTGTCGCCACCAATTGTGCAACAGGTGTCTGGCGGGGGCTGTCTTGTGGTAATCAACGATACACACAAGTCGTGCAACGGTGGTCTTCTAGTGATAACAGGACAATACTTCCTTCCGAACTATACTCGCGTCGATTTCGTTCCCCTTGCAGGGCAAGCCATGAAGCCAACGTGCACGGGATTTGATACCACTGAGACAACATTACGTTGCACACTTTCTGTCCCCAGTGCCGCTGCTGGTAACTGGCAGTTAATTGTCGTGTCCCAAACCGCAGTGGCCCAATACACACCTGTCCTTGAAGCCGTTCCTAACCCTCCTATCATACATGCGCTTGAAGGGGGTGGGTGCACTGGGACTGGTTTCGCACTGTCGAGCTGCAAAGGAGGCCACCTTGTTATTGTTGGTGAGTGGTTCCATGTGGATAGTGCCAAAAACAGTGTTGTGTTTTCGGGAGGCGCTGGCGACTTGCCTAGCTGTGCGATCACACGCGTAACAGAGACAGAAATAGAGTGCGATTTAGGGATGCCACCTGGAACATCGGGCGTATGGGTGGTGCAGGTGATATCTGGGCACAAGATTTCTGTACGCATGGGAATCACACTGGAGGCTGCACCAGAGCTGGTGATTATGACCATCGAAAAAGGTGGTTGTGAGTCTGTCAGCCCGCTGTCCCTCACGCAGTGCACGGGCACCAACAGCATGGACACACGGAACGTAGGGGGAAACCTTGTTATCTCCTGCAACCTGCTGTCACCCTCCCCCGAGGCCACCTCCGTCGTGTTCAGTGGCCCTGATCCAGTCCCCACGTGCGACATCGTGTCGGTGACGAAGGAAGCCGTTACGTGCAGGCTGTTGATCTCTCAGGTCATGAGCAAGCCTTGGCAAGTCACTATTTACAACAAAGGTCTTAGTTCAACGAACACTGCCACCGTCAGACCGTACATCTCGCCGTCACCGCTGATTACATCAGCAGAAGGGAGCTGCGAGGCACGCAACAAAGTGCAGCCGTCGAGCGACCTTGTCCTCTGCCGCAGCGGTATGCTAACAATACACGGAAGGAACTTCCACCCGTTTGCTGCTGAGAGGAACGCTATTGTGGCCATACCAGAAGATAGCTCTGCAAAGGCAAACCCCGGGCTCAAATGTGTTTTGACCACTGATACAATGTGGCTTACTCAAATCACATGCAACCTTAAAACTCAGGGAGCAGCTGGAAAGTGGAAACTGCAACTAGGCAGCAGTAGCACGGGCATCCTCTTGGAAGTGTTTTCGCCGCTTCCTGCAAACGAGATACGAGGTTTGGGACCCTCGATAGAAGTCGTGCTTTCTTATCCGGTGGAGGCCTTTGACCCCGACTATTGGAGGTACCTGTGTGCACGGACAATGACCTCCTTATTCGGGATGGCCATTTCTGAGGCTCGAGTGGCTGTAGTGGCTGTTAAGGAGGGTTCAACGTATCTCACCTTCAGCTTTACGGAAGGTAGCGGGACTGAATTAACTGCTGCTGAGCTCAGCAGCGAATTTAGAAAAGCAGCGGGAGATCCACGTGACACGACTGGGCTGAGGGGGTTGTTGGGAGTTGTGGAGTTGCCTTCTACTCCGATGCCCTCTGAGGAAGGAGACACTAGCTGGTTTGAGCAGAACTGGTGGGTGGTGGTGCTTGCCTGTGTTTTGTTGATCAGCATCTTTGTTGCTATAGGCTGCGTCTACCTGCCCGGCAATGGCGCCAACAACGACACCGAGTGCAAGCCGTCCCCTGAATGTGAGAGTAAAAGTTTACCTTCTGACAGTTATGTGAATCGTGAGGTGACACCTCCAAACCCCTTGCGTGAGATGTTCCAGATGGAGTCTGTTGATGAGGCTTCTGATGCATCGCAGAGTACGGACCCGAGAACAGAGCAGAGTGGCGCCCCGTCGGACAGGCTCGATTTATGTATGCCATGCACTGCACACATTACAATGCACACAGCCCACGCCAACTGTAGCACAGACTACACGCCTTCTCAGTACACGTCGCGTGTGAGCTATTATGACAGCCCTATCTCGAGTCGCGCAAGCACACGTTCCTACAGCTACACTGAGAGTTACATAAGCAAAACAGAAAGCTACATAAGCAATACAGAAAGTTATACAAGTGACCCTGGCACTCCACAGGTGAACTACTGGTGACGCGCATGTTTATTATTTGTTATTTTAGACTATAACTGTAGACTAGATTAGAGATTCAGTCCCCCCCCCCTCTCTCTTCGTTTGTTACATACACCCCACAGATCAGGATGGATGTCACCTTCACACTGTTGGGCACCGGCTGCTCCAATGCCCTTCCTAACCTAAGGCATGTTTTGCAGGAGGAGGCGAAATGCGGTGTTTGCATGGACGCCCTGAACCGACCGGGCTCGAAGAATAGGAGGGGTACCATCAGCATGTTGGTGCGCATGAAGGGGAACGGCGTGACGAAGTCGCTTCTCGTAGATTGCGGGAAGAGCTTTTACGAATCTTGTTGTCGGGTGCTTCCTGGGACAGGCCAGCGACAGCTAGACGCGGTGCTGCTGACTCATGGCCACATGGATGCTATTGGCGGGCTGGATAATCTACGCGAAGTACAGCTCGCGGGGGAAGAGCCCTCGGAGTGGAGCCTGCAGCACTCCATGCCGGTCTATGGCACTGAGGCGACGAAGAACGTAGTCAAAAATATATACTCATACATGTTCCCCGACACCCACGCCTTGTCTGGGAGGGTGGTGGGACTACTTGAGTGGCACAGCATCCCAGAAACTACAGAACATGTAACCATCGAAGGCATCCCCATTCAGCTCTTGCCGGTGCATCACGGCGGTACCTATGTAGCGATGGGCTTTGCCTTCGGTGCCCCTGACTCCGAACGTGTTGTCTTCCTGAGCGATGTAAAGGAAGTACCTCAAGGGACCATGGACACTCTGCTTCAGCTGAAGATATCCACGCTGATCATTGACTCCTTGCGTCTTAAAGAACAGAACTTCTCACACTTCTCACTAGAGGAGGCCACTAGCCTAATTTTGAAACTCAAGCCGAAGCAAGCTTACATTATCGGCATGAGCTGTGAGTTTGACCACGACACTGTCAACGCGCAGCTGGCTGCGTTATCTATCCCTACCGAGCTGTCATATGACGGCCTGCAATTTTCTTTGTAGTCTTTTCTCTCTCTCTTTTTCTTCTTGAACATGGGATAAAAAAAAAAAAAAAAGAAGAAAAAAACAATAATTGTAAACGAATTGTTATTGCTAAGAAAGAGTCCTAAGGCTTTCCCCCCCCTTCCCTACAAAGAGAAAAAAATCGGGAGAAAATTGATTACTTAATGCAACTTGTGCCGAGCGAAAGAAAAAGAAGAAATTAGCAGTTCCTTCTTTTTTTTTATATACTAGTGCGAACAATCCACCGACAGGTCCTTGGCAATGGCGGGCTCATCGGGATGGGCACAAATGTCGGGGACAGAACAGGAGGTCTTTGCCGAGATCAACGTGGCCCGCACACAGCCGAAGATATTCGCAGGGTTCATCGAAGAGGAGAGCAAGCTGATCAAGAATAACAAACTGTACCGAAAGGGTGAAGAGGTGCCTACTGTTCTCAAAGAGGGCATGCAAGCTTATAAGGAGGCCATTTCAGCATTGTCTGCACAGCCTCCCCTTCCCGCACTTCAAACCACCCCGCTTGGTATGGTAAAGGCGGCGAAGGATCATGCCCGAGACCTGGCGCCGGGAAAAACAGGGCACACTGGGTCCGACGGGAGCACACCTGGCGACCGAATGAACAGACATGGTAGTTGGGAAGGGAAATATTGTGAGAATATCAGCTTTGGATCTAGTAAGCCACGCGACATAGTGATCTCCTTGCTGGTCGATGATGGCGTGGCGGGGAGAGGACACAGGAAGAACATGCTCACACCCGAGCTGCGAGTCTGTGGTGTTGCCTTCGGCAAACACGCGACATACGGGTGTTGCTGTGTCCAGACATATGCTGCGGGGTATACGGAAAAGGGTGCACCTAGCGGGAGGGCACGAGCAGCCCCTCATGCACTGGCCACAAGGAACGAGCCTGTTCCGCATGGCTCCAGCGCGCTGTCAGATGCTTTAAAGGTGCAGAAGCAACGACGGAAAGCTAAGGAAGTAGAGAACAATGGCGTTGCAGCAGGGCACCAGTTCGCGCACCGGCCTCTACCAGCTGAGAGGCCGCAACAGGACAAGCGTCTTGCTCCGTACTACAACAACACACCGTTGCAGCAGCCGCGGCACACGTACACCCACATGCCGCAGGGACGTGGTTATGAAAGAGCACCTGGTGTGCCATGGTACACGACGGCACAGCCGCATCGTCCTCCAGAAGCACGGCAGTCTCCAATACGAAGGGTGCCTAGCGTGCCACCGACGTCACTCCAGCAGGGGAAGCGCATCAGGGTGCGTGGCCTCACCAACGACACCACTTTCAACGGCAGAACAGGGACCGTTGTTCAACCTGTGCACGAGCTGGGGGCCTGGCGTGTTTTTCTCGATGGTGAGAACAGCACTCGTCTGATGCTGCCACAGAACATAGAGAACATTTCTGGCGAGGGCGCACCGCCGCAGCGACACGAAGCGCAGCACCAACAACCAAGTCGTTTTGATCTACCTGACTCTGAGCTTGTCAACAAGAAGGTCACTGAGATCTTAAACACAACGAAGTTGAAACTGAACAGAGATGAACAAGAGGCGCCCCATGTTTCCCCTGCTCGACAGGAAGAAGAACCCGTCACACCGCAAGTGATCGCACCCAACAACACCTTCAACTCTCCTGTTGTGTTAGAGCCCGAGGGTGAACCCTTCCCATTCAGCCAGCCGCAAGACTCTTTGGCGCAAAAACTGGAGGACGCACAAACTGAATTGCACGAAGCTGCAGCAAGGGAAGCAAGGCTGAAGCAAGAACTCGAAGCTTTGAAAGGGGCGCAGGCGAATAAGTTATACCCGGCTTTTGATGTGTTGCAACCACACCCGACACCTGTCTCGCCTAAGCCTTTGGAACACGATGCACAGCATTCTTTTTCTAATTTGATGGAACCCTCGCAGCAACCATTCAGCGAACCGCAAGCCGAGCCTCAAGTGAGTCCTATACCACACTCTAATACCTTTGTGTCTTCTCTTCCTCCTTCGGCGCTCCTGCAGGTGCCATCTTACGTCGTGCCGCAGGCAGACTCACAGCCCCAGATCCCGTCAGAACCGATTGCATACCGAGACTCTGTACCACGAGCTATCGCTCCGTCTGTGGACCTTGTGTCTGTGTCGCACCCTGGGCCTGGGCAGCAGTCTGCGCCGGCCGTTGCTCCATCAACATCGCAGCCGATTTATCAGCCACCCAACCCTCACACCACGCCACAACAGGATCCAGCCAGTCAACTGCGCTCTGAATCGATTCCTGAAGCAGTGCCACAGCACTTGATTTCCCGCCGCGACACTTTGCCCTCTCCAGCAGTTGACACTGTGCAGCCCAACCTGCCCCTGTCTGGAATGGGCACCATGAAACCGCTGAGTCAGCCTCTGCGACCCTTGTCGCCCGTGCCCGCCGCTATCACAAAAGTGCCTCCTGCTGATAATATCAGTGGCGTGGAAAAGCCTATTAACGAATACGTGTCTCTAGTTATACCGCATATCTCCCAGAAGGTCGTCCTGAGCTGTGGTGGGCTGTACCAGGACCTTGCGGGTGCTTATGTTCTGCAGGAAGATCGGGTTAACGGACGGCCCTTGTGGATGCAGGTGGAAGGACCGGGGTACCTGTTCTGCAGCCAAGCTGGTGTGTGGACGGTGACAGATGAGAGAGGGAACATGGGGCTAGGAGCAGGATATATCGCTGCTAAGGTGACGGTCGATGCGGGGAAAATGCCATCTGCCCTCTGGAGGGGGGAATGGAGGCAGCTAGGTGAGGACGGGCAGTGGGAGGAGTGCAGAGACGTGTTCGTGTCATCAGTGCCCGCTGCATATGTGAGGAATGTGGCAGCAAATGCACGAGCTCGTGTTCAAGCTGTTTTTGGGGAACGAGCGATACCAGTCAGCGACAGCAACGATGTCGTCTCGTCACGCACTGCAGGAGGCCTGTCTGTGACTGTTGTACTTGAACCTGCGCAGACGAGGCCTTTAGTGCACGGGTACGTCAGGTATGCAGAGCAAACAAAACTACAGCCACACAGTGACGCACCCATCGTGTCTAGCTATGCCAGCATGGAACCTGTGGCACACAAAGCATCAAGCAAGCACCACCCAAGGGTAGCCGAGACCTTCCCGCAATGGGACGACATCGGCAGACACCGCAGTGTGCAGGAGCGCAAGATCGAAGAGCTTCGAAAACAAGAAGCCGAACAGCATGTGTCCGAAGCCGCCAAGTGGCGCCACCTGAACGATCCCCAAACTAGTTAGAGCCTTGTGTCTTCTTTGTATCTTAACTTGTTCAGAACATTTCCCCTACCTTCTTACTGTTCGTTGTCGAGGAAACGTCTTATGTAGATTCATAAAAGGAAGAGAGAGAAAAAAAAGGAAAAAATGGCACGTGGCAGAGGTGGCAGTGAGGAGAAGGGAAGGGGTGGGCAGTCGGGTGGTAGGGGTGGGGTGGCGAAGGAAACCGCAGTGGCGAACGGGAGGGGAGGGACGGTGAGCGGGAGGGGTGGTGCTACGGAGGCGAGGGGGGGAGGAGGGAATTCAAAAGTGGCAGTGACCGTAGCTGTTGCAAAGGAAGAGCAGGGAAGAAAGAAGAAGGAAGAGAAGCAAAAGCAAAACCAGAGCGAAGAACAGCCCGCAACGACTGGCAGGGGCGGAAGGGGCGGCAGGGGCGCTGCACCCGCAGGGGGAAGAGGAGGCAAAGCGACTGTAGCCCCTGAACCTACACCTGTCGCTGCAAGCGGCGGACGAGGACAACAGAACGGGAGGGGCGGCGCCACTGCACAGCGAGGCGGCAGGGGGAACACCGCACCTGCCCCCGCCCAGAGCGGGAGGGGTGGTGCGCAACCCACAAGAGGCGGAAGGTATGCGAAAAAAAGAGAAAAAAAAAAAGAAAGCAAACCCAACAGGGGCGCAAAACAGTAGTGTCCAGACAAACTATGAGAGATCAGACCAAGGGAGGGACGGGGTAGCTTCGATGCAAGACAGTGTCTTACCAAAAAAAGGAAGAAAAAAAGAAGAAAAAAAACGAAAATGAAAACAAACGGGAATCCAGGAAAACAAAAAAATGAAAATAAGTTAAAAAAAAATATATATATATATGTATTGCCTTAGAGCGGGATTTTTTGGATCGGAACGAAACGACAAAAACCAGAAAAAAGAAAAAAAAAACAGTGCTGTGCAGTGAATGTGGTACCTTAACCCCCGTTTCAAACGATTTCCCTAAGAACGGAAGGGGGAAGGTGAAGGAAGAAAAAAAGGGAGGAGGGGGGGGGGGGGGGGGGGGTGGCCACCAGCTACACACGTTCTTAAATTATCTCTTTTTTTTCTCTTACTCCCTCACTTTTTTTCCCTCCCCTCTCCCCCTCCTATTCCCTCTAAAAAGAAAAAAAAAACACATGCAGAGTGTGGTATTCGGGCTTTTTTTTTAAAAAAAAAATATTAACACTTCTCTTAAGGGGTACTTAGTCTCTCGCTTTACTCTTAGACCTAACCACTGGCAGTCACGTCCAAGACGGCAGCCATCACAATGCGTGGCTAGCCGTCTGTGGTTGACCGAGAGGTGCTTCGCGACGCATGCTTAGTGTTCCCTTTGCTCCTTTTTCTTACACTCCTGTTTCTTTTTTTTATTCAGTTTTCGTCTCGAAACTCTCTTGCACGACACCCTAGGCACGCATGGAGGAGGTCAGAAGGAACAGATGCTCCTTCGACCCGGAGGAGCACACCAGCCTCAAGCCAGCAAGGGTGCCTGTGTCTTTCACGATGAGAAGCTGTGTAAGGAGGGAATCAGAGATGGCCGAGGGCAACGGTGTAGGTGGGCCCACCCCAGCAGCAACACCCTGTGGTTCCCGCAGTGGTACAGAGATATCAGCCGGGTCGCCCAGACCTTCACGTAGCACGACACCTCACCAGCCGGAGGGCGCGGGCTTTCTCCCGCTACCTAGATACGCCCAAGTGGACAGGAACGACAGGAACAGACGTGACTCGGTACCCATGGCTGTCGAGGATTATGTCCCTTATGAACCCCCAGCACACACCCCCGCTCCCGCCCCCGCGCACACCCCCACTGAGGTGCTTGAAGTCAAGCACGGTGCGCTGGTTGATCCCCGCCCAATGCAGAAACCTTCCTACACTACGGTCATTCCTAAGCCGCGCTCTGCGTGTTCGTTTGCAAGCACGCCCACCACGTACTATGCAGAAGAACTCATGTCCCCACACCCCTCAAGGAAGTACTCCATCGAACGTGAGGACACTGCAGACTGCACGTCGGAGCTGCCGCCGCCCACCAGCCAGACGAGTAAGTCTTTTTCGCAGCGCCTTTCTGAGCACCTGCACGGCGACGAAGCATTCCAGCAAAGGCTGCCCGAGCCGAGCCCCACGTACCTGCATGTGCTGGCCAAACCTGAAGAACAAAATTACACAGAAACTGTTGGCCGTAGTGAGTCTAAGAGCAGCTCATCCTCGTATGAGTCAAAACCACTTCTCAGCCAGTCTGAACGCAACCTGCCCGTGACACCAAGGACCGAGGCAGCACCGAGCCAGACCCGTACTACGGGCGGCTCTTCTAGTTGTCCACCTGAAGAGAGCCAACAAGGGGGTTCGGACATTACGCAACACAAGTACTTGCATCATCTTGGAAACGGCCAACATGTGCAAGACTCCCCACGTTCGCAACACCAATCACAATCACAATCACAATCACAACTGCAACACCAACCACAACGTCCAGAATACCGACAAGCACTGCCACAGCAGGACCCCTGCTGCTCGGTGGGATGGAAGCCAGCATCTCAACAGCCTGTTAGTGTCGTGCAAGTACAGCAAGAACTGCACCCAGCACCTCAACATCCGGTCCAACAAACGCAGCAAGATCAACAGACGATGGGTTTTGGCATTGGGCAAGTGCACTTCCCGGGGCAACAATCAGAAGCACAACTTATTCAGCAAGGTCATATGGGAGGTGACGGCTTGCAAAGACAGCAACCTATTCTGCGTCAGCAGCAACACCCGCAACTGGTGCGCCAAGAGCCAACACCAACAGTCATACGTGGGCACTTGGGACAGCAGCAACCTTGGCATTCAGAGCAACAGCTTGCACAACATACCAAGCCGCAGGGCATGCAGTTAAACCACCCGCGACAGGAGCTCCCCCCACCAGTCCACATCCCCATTGCAATTCCCTTAAGGGACATATCTGACATCGCCACCCTCCACCCCTACGCCACGCCCCCTTATGGGCATTGCTCGCCGTCGCAAACTGTGAACCCGCAACATGCGGTTGCCTGTGTGGCTGCGTCCCCAGCGCCTGCCAGACGGCATTGGTCCGTGCCGCAGTTGCAATCCCGACCTGGAGAAGACCCCCCTGCACCCATCGACAAACCCCTGCCTGCACAGCTCATGCCACAAGACTCGAAGGAGACTTGTAATGAAGATGTTAAAAAGGTAGTTAACTCTGGACGGTCAACACAGACACCCACAGTAGTGAAAGTGGTGCCGGAAGGTTCTCAGACCGAAGTTAGTTTCACTCAGGACAGTGAGCCGATGCAACTGTTCGCTGAGCCAGAGACACCGACGCGCGTAGGGTCGACCACGGCTACGCCTGCCCCGCAGCTAAGCACACCAGCTGGATTGGCGGAAACGCCAGTGGTGCCTTCCGAAAATAGAAAGAGTGTGGGTGCAGGACCTCCCGGGGGCCCTGGTATGGGCGTGACTTATAAAGAAGGTGCCCCATGCAGTACTCACAGGGTGAGCCCACAGGAGAGTATTGAGGTTGTGGAGAAGATGGAGAGTGAAGCGAAGCTACTTGTCAACTATGGTGACCAGCATGTTGACGATGGCGAGATGGAACAGGCCAAATGTGCCTACGAGCACGCCTTAAGGATTCTCGTGGAGATGCTGGAAAAATGTGCTTCACTGTGGCGTGTGCTCGACAACTCACAGGCCTGTCTTCCGTATGTTCGCAGATGTGTCTGCATGTGTGATGCTGTCCAGTCTCGCATTGGCGAGATCCCTGCCCGCACCCAGACATACCCCTGCGACCGCAGTCCAAAACCTTGTATTCGGACACCTTTTAGGTGCACTCAATGCGGCACGCCATCGGCAAAAGCTGCTAATTTTTGCCCTTCCTGTGGTTCCTCACTGCACGAGGTCCACTGCCCTTAGATCGTATATTTATTTAGTAGACGGTAGATAGTTTGTTTCCTTTATACTATGTTAGTACGCACTGTTTTAAACCACTACAGGGATGCTGAGGACGAGATGCCTTCTCGGGTACAACAGGCATGACAAAGCGATGTCAATCCTGACGGGGAGGGATTATGATATGAAGCCTTCGCCTTATCAGGTGGTAGGGCTCCTCACAGAGCTTGCAAGGGGGGGCTCGTCGAGGTGCTATGGGTGGAGCAGCTCGTGTAGCGAGGCACTGCAGTGGATATGCGAACTGATCCGTGGCTCGAACGGTGCTATGCAAGCAACGGGGGCTGAATGCGCTAAGCTAATGAAACAGATAAGCATCGTGCACGACAAGCTTGACCCTTCGGAAAAGGAGGCGACCATCACCGCCATTGTGCAGAGAGCGTCGCAAAAGCATATCAGAGAGCAGCTCAACATAACGGGCATGATTGAGCTAATCCACAGCACTGCGCGGTCGCACTTCAAAGACAAGGAGCTGTGCAAAGAGTTCCTTGACTCCATCATAAAGCAAACAAATAACGATTTAAGGAAACTACCTCCTGCGGAATTTGTAGCCTTATTCTACTCACTGCCTCGGCACGGCGTTATCGCCCACCCTGCAATGGACCACATCTTCGAAGTGGCAGCCTGCGACAAGGTAGTAAGCAAATCCAATAGCTCCTCTGCATTCATGGTACTGAGCGCAGCGGCTGCCTTAGATGCACCGAATCTATGTGAGATGTGTGAAGCGTATGGAGATGTCATTAAGCGACCGGGTGTCAGTGCTAAAATGACCGAGTGGGAGGCCCGGCAGATAGGTGTTGTCTTTGCTCGCTTCAACCTCCTCCACGAGCCTGTAATCGGCAACGCCATCAGCTCCGCCATGCGGCATGAGAGGACGAAGCCCACCAATGAACTTGTTTATGGACTGGCCCATGAGCTAGTGGGCGTGCCAAATGACGTCGACATTGAAGCTAGAGCAACCTGCCGAGAGCTGCGGTTAATGGCAGCCACTGGCACACCCGTAAATCAGGTAATGAAGCTTGTGGATCAGGTTACAAGAGCTGATGTACTGGCGAGGCTGGAAAGCGAGGAGCTGTACTACTTGATGCACGCTGTCGCAAAGCGGAAAGATATCAACATCAACAGGGCTGTGGTACTGAGACTACACGCACGCATTATCGAAAGTGGTTTGGTAGACAGCATCAAGTGGGGGCAACACGTGGCGGGACTGATGGCGAGCATTGCAGTGTTGTACAACACAAGATTATACAAAGAGATGGGCGTGGAGATGCTAGACGTGCTGAGCTCACGGCTAGTGCATCGCGACGTCCAGCATGCCAGAGCGGTGCATCATCACTGCGGTGCTATGTGGGCCATGGGCACTATGCGGTGCAAGCCTGATCTGGTGGAACGTGTAATCGAGAACATGATGAAGAAGGGCGAGAAAGAAGATTTCCCGATAAGGATCGTAGGTCCTGTGATGTGGTCTGCTGCTCGTGTTAGGCTGAGCAACAACGTTCATGTCGAGAAGCTGATGGCATGTCTCACGCAGAAGAACATGCGGGGACAGATATCGAACAAGATGCTTAGTCTGGTGCTGTGGTCTGCCGCTAGACTCAAAGCACCGGAGGCGATACTGGTAGCCCTTGTGGAAGAGTGTCTCGAGCTGCGCATCCCCGAGACAGGCTCGCCACAAACCATCTCGATGGCTTTCTTCGCCGTGCAGCTCACGGGCATCAAACACGAGCCTTTCTTGGACCGTCTGTGCGAGCGTCTGGTAACCGATACCACCGTTTCTGATCACTTTGTGAAGATCAACAACCGCCCGAAGGAAATTTTTAAAGTTTTCCTCTCCATGCGATATCACAACCCGAAGTTCTTGCGTTGGATGCGCGCACTAGTTACGGGCTACCAAACGTCACGAGCAACTGATGCCTAGTCTAGTTTTAGCGGAGTGATTTAATTGCTTGACGTGTACACTTATCACAGGCACATGAACGGACCCGCCCTGGCAGATGATGAGCTTGCCGTATGGACGGTGGTGATAGGGCTGGTAGTGGGCTTCATAGCATGGGTGTTTCTGACAGAAAAGAATGACTACGAGTGCAACGAAAGCCCTCGTATTGGGCTGGGCGATGTCCTGAAGGAGTCGCGCCACGGTGCACTAGTGCTACCCCCCTTGATGGCGGAGCTGGTTGCTGAGAAGCCCGTCGATCGTTTAGAGAAGATGAAGTCACTGGGGCGGGAGAAGAAGAAGAACCAGACTAAAGTAGACATTGAGTCTGTCACGCCCGAGGGCTGCAAGCCTCTATTAGTCTTTGTGAACAGTCAGAGTGGTGGGAGGCAGGGGCTTGCTTTGCTGCTGAAGTTGAAAAGACTTCTCCATCCCGTACAAGTGGTGGATCTGGCAAAGACAGGACCTAACGATGCTCTACAGAGATATAGCGTGTTCTCGAAGCTGTTTGTCTTAGTGTGTGGTGGGGACGGGACCGTGGGCTGGGTGCTGAGCGCGATGGACAGCCTAAACATGAGGGCACCCGTAGCTATCATGCCCCTGGGCACAGGGAACGATTTGGCACGGGTGCTAGGGTGGGGTGCGGGGTGGGAGGGTGAGAGTGTCGCTGACATCCTTGCGCAAGTCGCTACGTCGCACGTCCGCAGCCTTGACAGATGGTCCATCAAGTGCGGGGATCAGCGGCATCAGCCTCTGCAACATTGGACCAACTACGTAAGCGTAGGTGCAGATGCGGGGGTTGCCTTGCGGTTTCACAAACACCGCCGACACAAGCCAAGAGTGTTCTTTTCACGATTGGTGAACAAGTTCTGGTACATGCGGCATGGCATCGCTGCGTTTTTCAACCAGATCAAGCCGATGACACCCCCGTGTGTCATTACGGACAAAATGGTGTTAGAATGCGATGGGGTGAAAGTAGAGCTGCCCGCTGGGACTGCAGGTGTCATAGTAAGCAACATAGAATCGTACGGCGGGGGTGCGACAGGGCTGTGGGGCGGGACAAGTGTCGTGGATATGAACGACGGACAGCTTGAGGTAGTCGCTGTCACTGGGGTGCTGCACTTGACGCAGATACAGCTAGGCCTGGCCTCGGGTATACCTTTGGCAAAGTGCTCGAAGGTCAGCTTCAAGACAACTAGAAGCCTCCCCATGCAGATCGATGGGGAGCCGTGGACCCAACCGCCGTGCACAGTTGATATCTCCTTCTCGGGCACTGCTGCTATGCTCTCTCGCACTCGTGGCATACAGGACGAAGTTCTCCTCCGCATCACAGATGTCTTGGAGTGGGCTGAGCAGAAGGGGCACATCACTCCTGATCAGGTATGCTTGTCGAGGGTATTATGCCATATCACACAGCTCTCTGTTATTCTAAATGAAGCATGCAGCAGAAAGGCACATAGCTAACCTCATATTAGACAAGAGGAGCATGTGGTAATCCTACTGGATACTTTACTTTACTTTTTTTGTTACGTCATCGTTGCCTTCGCCGCCCCACTCCTACTGTGTTCTTTCCCTGAGAGAATCCTCCCCCCCCTTTTTTACTGAAATGAAGCACACACAATATCTTACACACGAACAATATCCCTAACTACCATGAGACGAAAGAAAAAAAAAAAGCAAAAAAAAAAAAAAAAAAAAAAAGAGACCCTTTCCCTCCCCGGTCCCCCATGCTTTCCCGTACACCTACTGCCTAGCTAAAGTTATATTTCTTTCTTTATACTTTTCAGAAAAAAAAATCTTTTCCGTTGTTTCTTTGAGTCTTGACCATCTTTCCTGTTGACACGGCTAATGCTCAGCAGGTGTGATGGAAGTAATCGTTCCGGGGTACCTCCGAGATGTGCCATTAGTGAGGTATACATCTTTGGATGTGTGTCTCGTACTGCAGAGGAACGGATTGGGAATGTACACTGACTATGCGGTAAGGAGGGGTGTGGATGGGGAAGCGTTGCAGAAGATGGAAGGCCGTGGGGCGAGCAAGTTGCGGATCACGAGCACACGCCACAGACACGTGCTTTTTAACATTATCCGAGCCCTTCGGCGGCCTCGTGTGAAGTGTGTTGTGAGGGCCATGTCGGCCCCAAGGCCAGGGCGGAGCATCTCCAGCCCGTCACCTAAAATACCTGACGAGGATCTCTTCAGTCATGCCGAGACTTCTATCCAGAGAGCACGGTCCAGCAGCTTTAAATCAGTGACTCCACCAAGGAGCGCACTTTCGCGGTCGCAGTCCATCCCGTCTCCCAGCAGATCATGGGTTGAAGTTGTGTCCGAAGTAACAGCAACCCCTTACACCCCCTACCATCGAACCCTCGCTCAGGCTGTTGTTGACACAGAGATCAGCTTCCTTGTCAACTCTCCTCACACCTTCTCCTCTCCCCTCCCAGTTGCCGGTAATCCCGCGTCCCCTTATGGCCGCCGCAACCTCCACCCAAAGCGTCGCGTCTGCGAGCTTGATCTCGCCCCCCGATCCAAATCCTCCGAATCTTGGCGGTAAACATAGACACACAACATAACACTTGTATTCCCCTTGTTCAAACTGCCAACTTCAATATCTTTGATAACAGCCATGTGAATAAAATGGAGATACCTTTCAGAAGGCTCCCCAAGTTGTATCAGAAACCTGAAGCGTGTAGCAGCCCTGTGAAAAAGCTTCGCGAGAAGAAGCGCTGCGTGGCGCATGCAAAAGGGAATATACATGTTCCTGAGGAGGCCGACAGGAAGATGCTGCACGGCATGGTGGTGATGAAAGGGAAACTGGCTGCGTCTCTGCTGAAAACGGCACACAGCGACACGCATTTCATCCCACTACCACCGCCAGCAGCGACAACGATTACGCATGAGCAGCACATTCAGTGCTGCGAGGATGTGACAAGGTACCTTACGAAAGTGTTCATGACGAAGCTCAAAGAGTACTCCATTCCAAACAAAGTTCACAAACCCCCCTCCCTTTCCTTACCAACCATCACGGACGGGATGCTCGAGAGGACATCAGGGAGTCAAACCCTACGACCTTATACAGCACCAAGCCATAAAAAGAGCTCAACGAGAAGCTACAAGCGCGAGTCCTGCCTCCCTCCACCTGTGGACAACGAAGCTGACAACAGCAAAATTCACAGCAAAATACAGCAGCCCATGAACAACATCGCGAGACTGGAAGAGAAAAAGAGGAAACTCATGACGGCCATCAATGAGAAAAGGCCGGGAATGAAGCTAGTCCAGGACGGCGGTATCAACGAAGGCCCCGACCTTCTTGACAAGAACCACAACAACGACAACTGCGAGGACGATGCCGCCGTGGCTGCCACTAGTCCACGGTACTTGAAGCTGCCGCGAAGCCCGAGAACCCCGAGAAAACCCAGCACCTCGAAAAGCCCAAGCGATGGTAGAATGAGTGCTTTCACTCGTGTGGGCAATGTGGTAAAACCCCTCAAGCGCATGACGTGTGTAGGACAGAAGTCTATAAATAATAGTAATACCAATACTACTAAAATCAAGGAGAAACCCAACAACACCGAGAGTGGCCTGGGTATCGGAGATATGCTGAGTTCATCAAACCCCACAGGACAGTTTGTAGATATGATTAAAAACAAACACCTTGCAGAAGCTACACAGTACGTGCTCCCGAAGACACAGAAAGGCAACATCGAAAAAGTGCAGGAATTCAAACAAGGCGTGCGCGATCTGCTAGACGAGCTAGGGGTGTTGGAGGAAAAACTGATGAAAGGCATACAAAAAAGGTGCAGGCAAACAGCCCACAACATTGGAGCACGGTACGGTAATGAGCCACAGCAGCCACCCAAGGAGCGTGACACAGTCGTGGTGCTGCATGAGCACGAGTGGAAGGAAGCACGCGTAGTGCAGGTGAACAAAGGCTGCCCCATCGTTCAGGTGGGCAAGGAGGGCATCTTCGAAAAAACAACAATACCGTACATGGGGAAGCTTGTCATATGCACTGATAAGGACCTCGAATCGACAGAGCGGCAGAATCTGCTTGACTTCGAGGCGTGTAAGAAGATAACTGCTATAAAACACGAGATCGAGAACACCCAAGGCTACAGGGAGCTTCTTCAACGAAACGAACAAGCGCGGGAGCAGAGAGATTCCATGACGAAGCACATGGTGGCGAACCACATGGAGAGGAAGCACGTGCTGCATCTGCAGCTTCAAACATTGGCAAACCAAATAACGCAAACAAAAAAGCAACACAACGAGTTTAAAGCAGAGGAGGTACGGCTGGAGGTGGCTATACTAAAAACCAAGAACGAGGTAAAAGAGCACGAGAAAGACATACGAAACTTGAAACTAAAGACCAATAGGATGAAGTATAAAGGCAAGTACAAGAAGATGCTGAAAGCGATGCTCGAGGAAACAGCACCGGATGAAGTGGGGGACCTCCTAGGACTGCATGACGTGGGCGTGCAACATGACCTTCAGGAGATGGTCGGGTTGAAGTCGAAGGTGTTCTTCCAGAACAAGGAGAAAGTGATCCAGGAAGAGATAGAAAATCTAAAGGAGTGCGCGCAAGAATTAGCTGAGTTCAACTTTGAGCTGGAATCCGAAATCACGTGCAGCCAGTGCCTCAACATTGCTCGCGACATGGTCATGATGTGGCCTTGTGGACACAGCTTCTGCGAAACCTGCGCAGCGACAATGGAAACCAACATCTACGCTCCTGTTGAGTGCTGGCGCTGTGCCGACTGTAACCAAATGTCCGCCTTCGAGTCAGTCCCTAACCAGTCTATCACGAACCTCAGTACAAAATGGAGTGTCAAAGAAAGCGGCCATCGTGACTTAACAGTTGCTATCATGGCCTTCGAGGCAGAGCTTGCTGCCATTAACAGAAAGTGTATCGCTCCTTTGAAACACTAAAAAGTCTTACTCTTCATGTAATCCAAACTTCGTACTTTTTTACACAGCTAACATGCTGACTCGCGATGGCGCTTGAGGCTGAGGTTGCACTCCGCACGGCATGGGCCACCGGACCGGAGGTGTTCTCGTATCAACTATGCTTACTAGCAAGTCATGACACAGGAGGAGTCTTGCGAAATCATTTACTTCGAGAAGGATGGGGCGAGAGGATGCTGCAAACTACTGCTAAAGGACCCCTGGCTAGATGGGCTTACATTCTTGGCATGTTCTGTGAGGTGGATGTGGGTGGTGGCTTCGGGAGGCGCCTTGCGAGGTCCCCCGAGGTAGTGCAGACCGTGTTCAATGGCTTGACACCAGCAAACGGCAAATGCCCACAGTGGTTGTGCTCCCTTGCGTACAGCTGCCCCCCAGCGATAGTTATCCCTGCAACTATTGGTTTGATTCAAAGTCAGCTTGACATGCGAGAACAACCCCGTAGGGACGCCATCCAGACCATGATAGCTGTGCACGGTATTGACACTGTGCCAGGCCTCATGGCTTTGAACTCAATACTTGAAGGAAGAAAGCTGAAGGCTGTGTTCACCCTGCAACGGTTCATAAGGGTTTTTACTGCGAAGCGTGCAGCCCTCAGAGCAAAGCGGGAGGCAGAAAAACGAGCAAAACACAGCTACATCTCTGCACAGCAAGAGTGGTCTGCCATCATGATCCAGTCGCACATACGGAAGGTGCTGGCAAAGGTCAGAGCAAGACGGCTCCACAAGGCGCTACCCTTTATAGTGTGGATAATGGGGAAAGAGACAGTACCGGGGCTACATGTAGTGAGTAGAGCCTTAGAAGAGACTGTCACCAGCACAACTGAAGTAGATGCACCCAAGTCATCCGAAGTCACTCAGGAGGAAGAAAGTAAGGATCAACCCGAGCCGTCAACATGCCTGAACTTGCTGACGAGAATGGGGTCCTACCCGTCACTCAATGTTGTGGCGAAGGCCTTGGACAACATAGACACGGACTTTCTTATTTCTGAAGCTGACACTGAAACCTTCCGCGGCCACTTGTCCACGCTAGATGTTGCACTCGGCAAGGGCGGTGCTTGGGGCATCTCTGTTTGGGACTTACTCACACAGCTTGTGCTCCTTTCGCTGCAGGAGCCCTCACTTGCTATACGTGTCTTCGACATCCTCGCGCGGAATACCACTGCCTTGCAGAAGGAATTGACACATGCTAAAGGTGACCCCACCTTCACAGAAAAACATACAAACCTAGTTAGCCTAATGCTGGGCTTCTTGAAGCCCGTGAGATGCCCCCCAGTGGTGCTGACCGAAGTGGGTACGTATTGTGGACTTCGATGTGTCAGAAGGCAAGTCGTCCTGCAGCAAGGAACCCCTTTACACTATTATCTCGTGATGAAATGTGTACTTTCCGTCTGTCCTGCTGTGCTGCGGGGCTTTCCTGCAAGGTGTTTATACTCTTTGTTTAGTTACCCTGAGTCTCTTGTACACCTGTGGGATGTCATGCGGGAGGTAGATGTTGCAGGGATCCTGCTGTCTCCCCTTGAAATGAAAGAGCAAGGCATGCTTGAGATGCACCATGCGCAGTCGGCTGCCTCAGTGATTAAGAGGGCGTGGGGGAGAGGAGCAAGGAAGGGCAAGCGAGGACAACTAACACCAGCAGAATCTGCTCCAGTACAGGTAAGCGATTTGAAATCTCTTGAAGAAGAGGCGATGACCGTTCTTGGCAATATTAGTGTGCAAAGCATGGGTACCTTGGAGTGCCTTGCAGAGCAATACGAAGTCCTGAAGGACATAGTGCTGTACGAAGCAGGAGGGAGGCTAGACATAGCCTTGGAAGAGACGTATGCGGCCATTGCTGTTGTGGAGCACGTGGAAACCACGTGGCGTGCTAGACAGGCAACCGCACTCGACACCCAGCGTGCTGCTATAGATACTGTGCGGAAGGCATGCAAGCAGCTTGTGGAGGAGGAACGAGAGATGCGAGGGATGCTCTTCAAGTCCAGCATGGACTTCTTCAAGGAGGCATCTCGCTATAAAAAAACCTTCTCCGTGCAAATGAAGTACATCTTCACACATCTCTTCAACGAGGCCACCGTGCGCCGCAGTATCGAAACCTCAGAACGCTCCCACCGCGACCTCCTCATGCGGTACGAGGTGTCCTGCAGACTTACTCCTCTTCAACGCGCTCGCAACATTGAGCAACGTGCACCCAAGATAAGGCACCTCAGATATCTGGAAGCAGCAAGATCCCGTCCGCCCTCCACATATTCCCCTCCAAGAAGCAGAAGCAGGAGTGCAGGCAGAAGAAAACCTTCGCTCCTGCCTTCGATCTCCCCGCACGCGGACAGGCAGTTCCGATAAAAAGTTGCAACACTGTTCTATATTCAGCTTTCTTCCTTTTCAAATTTTTACCCACCCGCCAGGTTCATGGCTCGCTGTGGAGAGTTTGAGTGCACCAACCAAAGCTATCCATGGGTGGTCGATGGGACAGCGTGCTTAGGGGGGTGTAACTTCACCGACTGTTGTGCAGTTGCATGGGAGGAGGCCCTAGCACCTAGGTGGTCGTGGCACGAGACATGTGAGGTTGAGGCCAAGTTGAGTGAAGTGGCTACAGATGACTCAGAGAGGTGTGCCACAGAGTGCGAGAATGAAGGGGACTGTGCCGTGTCGCAAATGAACAGTGCTGCCCAAACATGCACCTTGTACAAGAGTGGCAACTGCGATGCTGCTTTCCTAGAGCAGTGTCCTACTTGTGTCTACTCAAGGAAGGCTCTCCTCCCTTGGTACAACGTAAGCTCTACCTTTTGCAACGCCACCTCAGCCATCCAGCTCGCTAACATGTCTGTTGCAGCCTGCATGCGTGAGTGCGACAAAAGTCAGTCCTGCGGCGCTGTCGTCAAGTCTGGTGACAACTGCCAGATGTGGGGCATGCCTGTCACTTGCAACGGCACCGACCTCAATTTCACAGATGGCTGCCTTGGCGAGACATGCTTCTACCAAAAATCGTCCTTCGCCGACTTATGTCAACCTGTTCTCGATAGCTATATAGGTCACTGGGGGCCAATCCTTTGCATTGTGGTGCTCTCACTCCTCTGCTTGTGGTCCTTCCTGTTGTTGTGTTCGACTTTCCGACCTGGTGGAGGGGGGCGCAGTGTTTACAGATACCAGTGCGGCTTGTTCCTCTTGTGTGCAGTGCCGCTGATGCTGCTTTTCGTAATAGGGACGAACCCTGCTGTGCGGCGGGCAATGTTGGTCGAGTGCCCTCCGTACATCGAACCCGCGTGGGGCCCCTTCCTCAATAGGGAGGTCATCGATGAGCCAACTGGCGACTTCGGTAGCTTGAACATTGAAGGTTGCAACGGGACACATCTCGACACCTGGCTCAATTTAGGGAGCTGCCTGCAATCCAAGGAGTGGGAAGAGGAGCTACGGAGCTTTCACTTCAAAGGTGAAGAAACAGAGTTAGGCGACTACGACGTGAAGATAGAGTGCTTGGGCGATGGACCTGTGTTTATCCAATACAAGACAAAGGATGGGTCTTGCAAGGATGCAGTCGCGCGGAAGCACGTGGAGGAGAACGAGTGCCTCCATGGTACAGAGAGTGCAACAGGGATCGCGGTACACTGCAGTGCATGCGACTGGCTGTGGTGGCGGCACGTAAAAACAGCGCCTTACATAGTTATGCTCATCAACAGCGTTTGCAGCATGATGTTTTCGTCCTTGTGTGCATGGATGGGCTCGAAGGTCTCGGAAGCAACCGACATTGTAGTCGAGGAAGAGGAGGCCTCAGACGACGAGGTGCCGGGTGACTCCAGCGCACCGGACTACATCTCCGAGTCGGCAGGTTCGAAGTCACACGAACCGACAGGTGACGACTCAAAAGAATGTGTGAAGCAGCCCACCACGAGACAGCTGCTGCAGAAGAAGATCGAGCTGATCACCGAAGAGCTCACCGACGAAATGTCTGAGGAGTCGTCGATGAAGGAGTACGCCGCGCGGTCGGCAGCCCCAAACCACTACTTCGTCATTGTGAAGACTATTTTCCTCGCAATTTTCTTCGTGTTCTGCGCACGCGCTGCTGCACAGCACAAGGCAACATCGTGGCAGCGGTACCAGATCATGTTTACACGACTCATGAACTCAGGAATCGTGCTGCTGTTGCTGGAGTCGGCAAGAGGCGTGATCGGAAACCTCAAAATGCTGCAACTGTTGAAAGAGTCCGGATCGCGAGGGGGCCCTGAGGTGAAGGAGAACATGCGCAAAGTGCAGGTGTCCATTGCCATCACCTTCTTCACATTGATCATCTTTCTGCCTGTGTTCCTGACACATGTAATCCCCATGGTGGGCATGTTCCCTTGGATGCTCGTCATCTTGCTTGTGGTGGGCCACTTCGTCATGACTTGGCCCATCCAGTACCTGGACGAACAGCTGGGCAGAGATTGGGCCAACCTGGTGGTCAGGTCACCTATTAGGGCGTACTTCTTCTCTCAACTAATGGGTATATGGCTCAAGTTCACATCATCTTTCGTAATTGTGCTCCCTATGCAAATGCTTTTTAATTATGGGGTGCTTGCCTACAAGGGGCATCCCTACTGGCAGATCCCGTTTGAGGAGTACAAGTCGCGCTCACACTGGTGCTTCTTTGAAGAACCTTTTGAGGAGGCTGCTAATGCTTTACAGTTTATAAGCTTTTTTTTCTAACACTTACACACAACTTATCGTTCTTATTTTTCCTACAACCTGCCACTGCTTACTCACCTTTAGGATGAACAAGGCAACGCACTCGCCGCAATGCACCAACGGGAACATCATCGCCATCTATGACGACACTGTTGAGGACGTCAGGGCCCTCACACCCACAGTGCCCGTGACCAGAGACGGAGATGGGTTGCAAGAGATGGTGGCAGACCTGCAGAGGCTACGAGCAGCAAACATCGACACCCAACTGAAGTGCCGTATGGTGCAGGATGTGTTGCTCAGCGCAAGCAGCGTGCTGTTCAAAGAGATGAAGTCAGACAGTTAACACACCAAAGGTCATCAATACAACACAGTAAAATGGCAGAGCGTGATGTGGGGACTGCCTTTGTACACAAATACTACAGCACCTTCAGCAAGAACCCAGTAGAGCTGGGCTCCATGTACTCAAAGGGCAGTCTCTTCGCCCACGCTAGTGTGGGGAGGAGCCTGGACTTCGTAGAGGGAAGGGAGGACATTACGGCAACCCTCGAAGAGATTGCGAGAGGGGATGGCAACCAGGACTGCAAGTTCACGCTGCACAATGTAGACTGCGTGCCGTCCCTGGGAGGCTCGATCATGCTGCTGGTGCAGGGCATGATGCTGACACGGGAGACCACACGGGAGTTTGCACACACATTCTTGTTGGGGAGGAACACCGACAACACCTTCTACATCCACAACGATGTGATGAGGATCTGCGAACACGACGATGAAGACGAAGAGGACTACGAGGCAGAGGAGGAGGAGGAGGAAGAGGTTGCCGCCACAATTCCCACTGTTGAGGAGGTCACTGGTGAAGTGTTCGATGAACCTAAACCCGCTGCTGCCAAACCACCCGCACCCACACCAAAGAAGGCTGCACCTAAGGAGGAGGAGCCTGAGCCTGTTGTCAAGATAGAGAAAACCAAAGCACGCCCTTCCTCGTGGGCTGCCATGGTCAGCGCTACTTCGTCACTTCAAGGAGAAACTAAGAAGGCCGTCCGGGTTACCGGTGGTGCCACAGTGGTCCAGCAGGCGGCAAAGAAGAAGGTTGTAAAATCTGATGAGCCCCGCAAAGGAGGGAAGGGCGGGGACAGGCCGAGGAAGGACAAAGGGGACAAGGGGGACGTTGTGAGGAAGGAGAAGAGGCCCGACATCAACTACAACTACCACTCGCTGTACCTGTCGAAGTTACCGGAGGGGTTCAAGGAGGCAGACGTGAAGAACGTGTTCGGGAAGTTTGGCACAATCAAGGGGATGAAGTACCAGGTAGGCAGCAACACATCACATCGCACAACACAACACAACACAACAGGATGGCCAGACTATGAACGCTGGTGGGCGAAGGTGCTTCGTCGATTACGACAGCAAGGAGGCTGTGGAGGCCGCCTTGAAGGATCAGGTGTGTGCTTGGAAATGTTTTCAATAAAAAAAAACACGCACACACGCAGATAAAGTGGAACGGTGTGGTTCTTAACGTGCAGGAGAGGAAGAGCCCCATGCAGAGGAAGCAGGAGGAGAAGGGCGGAAAGGTATGGCAGAGGGGGGTTGGCAAGTAAAAAAAAAAAAAAAAAAAAAAAAAAAAAAAAGGACGCCCCGCGCAGGAATGAGAAGAGGAACTGAAAATGTAAATCATCACCGCCGCCCCCTCTTTGCCAAATAGATCATCCCCCACCAAGAGGAAAGAACGAGAGGAAAGAGATCGTTAAATAATCACACCCACCCAACCCCCCCCTTTTTTTTTAAACCCCCCTACACCGACCGCTCAGAAAGGACTCTTGCCCAGTGTGTGTGTGTGCTTCTCTGTCTAGTTTCTATCGAGGGTGACCCTGTTGCCTAATTTGGTTTTTTTTTTTTCTGTTTCCCTTTTTTTTGATATTATTGTTATTTTTCCACGTACAAGAAAAAAATTGATCCGAGTCTACTTTTTTTAAAAAAAAATATTTCCCTTATTATTTTTTTTTTGTGTTCTTTCTTATGTTCGATGTGTTCACCCCTCACAGATAAACTTATTGCAGGTATACACAAAAATATATTTATTTACACAACTGAACAATGTCCTACGGCTCCTGGTCACGAAATGACTACGATCCCCACCCAGGGCTCAAGGACGAATTCAATAACACACAACTTTTGTACCACCCTCACGAACTGGGGATCGGAAAGGGACACGGGACGTTACCCTTACCAAACTCACCTGCCGCCTTAAAGTTGGTACCTTTGAAGGCTGGCCCATTGCCGAAGCAAGATAAATTACCGCTTCCTAAAGGACCTGTGTAGCAACCGGACAAAAAAAAAAGAATAAAAAGTGGGGCCAAAATGAATTAAAAAAAACTTTTTTTTTTCATTCTCACGAACATCATCACCACACTACAGGAAAGGGGGAGGAACACGCAAAAAAAAAAAAAGAAGCGGGGAAAAAAAAAAAAAATGGGTGTGGATGAGGATGCTATCATACATAGTAAGGATATCATTAAAAGCATATTGGCAAAGTTCCCCGAGGCGAAGCCAGAGCTAAAGAACATGATAGTAAACCTGGACAAAGGAGAAGCAGTAATGCTGACCAGCGTGCAAGATGTTGAGTCACGTCTCAAGCTGCTGCAAATTTTCACTTTCTTGCGGCTCGGTGCAACTGAGAAAGTCCCTGGGGCGGTGTGTGCAAAAAAAAAAGGAAGAAAAAAAAAAAAACACAGGACAAAAGCTACCGTACCACCCCTTCTTCTGTGCCCCTCCTCCGTAGGCGCTTTGCCATGCTTCTCGGTATCACCGCTGGAGAAATGGGCAATGACAGCGATAGCGAGTCAAGCAGCGACAGCAGCAGCTTCGTGAAGAAGAAGAAAAAGAAGTCGAAGAAAGAGAAAAAGAAGTTGAAGAAGGAGAAGAAGGAGAAGAAGAAAAAAGCGAAAAAGTCGAAGAAGCCCAAAAAAGGCGAGAGAGGGGAGGAGTTGCTTTCCTTTGAGGAAGATGAACCTTTACAGGCAACACCGGCACCAGTACCAACGCCAGCGGCTGAAGAGCAGCCTCAAGAAGACCGCAGGGTGCGTGGCCCCGCGATGCCAGAGGCGGGCCGTGATGATGATGAAGACGACGAAGACGCCTTCGGCCCTGCGATGTCCTACAGGGAGACAGTAGGCGAGGAAGCATTCCTCTGTGACACAGGTGAAACGACCATCGTAGCACCCATGGTCAAGGAGAAGGAAGAGAAAACAGGAGGACGAGACGACTGGATGACAATACTGCCCGACTCTGGGACGGGCCCCCTCGGTTCCATCGCTTGGCGGCACGGCAAAGCTCGCACAGTTGACAAAACAGTCGGTGACAAGTCCCGTCAGGACTGGGTCATGACACCACAGGAGAAGGCTAACCCAAAAGGCCCTGAGAAGCGCGACAGGGAAGAAGACGATGCCGAGCTCCTAAAGTACCAGAAGCACCTTCGCGACCAAGCGGCCAACGAGAGAATGCAGAAGGAGTACGATAAGGCGAATGAAAACCGCCAGACATCCCTCATGGAAATGCACCAGCAGAAGCTGAAGGAACAAGAGCGTCAGAACCCCACACCCGCCGGCGTTGGGAGGTGGGACAGGGAACGTGACTTCGAGTCCGCTGGCATCGTCGACAGCAAGCGGCTCTTCGACAACATCGCCAACGCGAACAGCGGGCTCAAGAGCAAGTTTTCGCACGGCAGCAGACACTTCAATGCGTAGTGATGCTGTGTGATGCTGTTGCTATTTATTGGACGTGCTGTCCTATTACCTTCCAGACAGGCAAACATGAAGCGACCAGCGAGCGCTGTGATGGGCGAGAGAGCGACAGTGAACAGGGTGCTGCTAGCAAGCTTCACGCGGAGTGACAGCAACGAGCAGACAGTCATGTCGTGTGACCAGCTGAAGATGCTTGTCGAGGACAACACACGAGAGGACTCCGTCGACAAGATCATGTTGTACACGAAAAAAGGGAAGCTAGAGGCGATGATACAGTTGGCGAAATACGAGGACGCTGCGACCATGATGGCTGCTCTACACGAGGCGGAGGTGGACTTGGAGGACCAGACATGCCTTCTGAGACTGAGCTACACCACGAACAGAGAACTGCATGTTATCGATGAGAAGCACGGGAAGGACTACAGAACAGGCTGGGGACTGGGGATATGCCCCAGAGAGACAAAAATGCTGCCATTGCCACAATCACAGCAACGCCAGCAAGTGCAACCGAAGACACTGGCAGAGCTGCTGTCGACCCTCCCCCCCAAACAGAAGCCAGTGGAACAAGGGCGTGAAAAGGTCGTGGCAGTGGCGGATCTGCGGAGGGAGGTTACATCAGAGGCGCTTGCGAGACTGTTTGGAATTTGTGGGAAGGTGAGGGCAGTGCTGCTTACAGCAAGACAGAACAAGGCTCTTATAGAGTACCACTACACAGGTGCTGCAGCACGTGCGGAGAAGCAATTGCACAACGTTCCTCTGTACGGGTTGAAGATGGACGTCAGGGTGACTTCCCTGCGAGAGGCATGCAAGGTAGGCAGCAAAAATGAAGGCGAAGCGACTCTGTTCCTTACTGAGAACGACCCATCTCACAGGACCCCAGACTGCTTCTACCCACCGTCCACCACAGTGTGCATCAAAAAGGTGCCCCTCACACAGGACAAGTCCCTCTTAGAAGGCATCATCAAACAGTTCCAAAGCTGGCGCCCTTTTAAGATCAATTGGGTAGCCTCGCCCGTGTTCTACACCCTAACACTCACCCTCGACTCCCTCAATACGGCAACCGCCCTTGTGGCAGGCCTCCACTCTGTAGACTTTGACGGCACCCATCCCGGCGGCCTCTCTGCTTCCTTCAGCTCCCCCGACGACCCCTTTATAACCACCTTGAAGGGGCAGGTGATCTACGACCCGACCACCATGCTCAAGCCACGGCCGATCTTGAAAGCTGAGAATATTATTTAGAGTGATCACCAATATACCGTAATTCAAGGAAATATGTTCCACAGGAATAATGCCAAAAATCTTTTTTTTTTTTGTTTTTTTGTTTTTGCCTGGTTGATGAAATTCGATTTTTTAACGTCAAGGTAACACAAGTCAAACGGCGCTCAGTTGGGCGGGGTGGTGGGGTGGTGTTTCAACATGGACCTGTGCGGCGTACCTGGTCCCCGTTTCCTCGCGGTAGGGTAGGCTTGTTTAAGGTCAATTTGTGCAAAGGTGACAGTTGCTCTGTTATTTGGTAGCGACAACCGGCCAAGGTTTGCCTTTATTATTCTCGTCTCTCGCAGAGCACCCGTCACCCCTGGCTTCTGGCTTGGACTCCAAAGTTCTGAATTTATTCTGTGTGTGTTGCAGTCACTAGTTTTCATGTTAAGACTACATTTTTTTTTTTTTTAATTTCTTTCTTGCAGAACATATTTAAATGAAATACGGGTAACATCCCCCCCCCCCTTTTTTTTTAAAAGATTTTTTTTCAATTTTCTATTGTTCTTCAGTACGCAAAACAAAAACACAGGCAGGGAGACCCTCATGGGATGCGGGGTCACAAAACAAGCCATGTCGGAGGTGCGCAAGGCGCAAGAGGAGCTGCTGACAAAGCAGAACAGCTTAGTGCGTGAAGTGGAGGATCTGCGGAAAGAACTAAACGACAAGGACAAGAGGGACGAACAACGGGAGCGTGCGAGGGTGGAGCGGGAACGGGAGAGGGTCAAAGAAACACCGCAGGATATGACATCCCCGGCCAGCACGAGTTCCAGAGGACGGCGGTCACCCCCACCACTCCACGGCATGCAAAGAGTGAACGACCATAGGAAACGACGTGCGAGAAAACTGGATGGAGACAGCGACAGGAGCAGCCCCAGCCCACCAGACAGCATCTTAAACAGCCCGAGAAGCCCACGGCGACATATGGGAAAACGTTGCGTTTCTTTTTGCAACGATTCATATACAGAAGATGAAGCTACCCTTCGAGGGCCTCTGAAGCCCTCCTTCGTGGACGACGATGATGAAGGGGGAAGGCGGGTTGTGCGGAAGAAGACAGGCATCCCGCGAGACCCACACATCATAAAGGCCTCCAACCCAACGGACCTCCCAAGGGCACCCTCGTGTACCTTTTCCGGTATTCAACGGCAAGAGTCCTACCGGTCCATCACATCCGGGCTGACATGCGACACGTCCCCCGACAGTATAGTTATCGGGGGTGATCCCACTTTCGGGCAGCGTGATTTTTTCCTTCCTTCTTCACCGCCTAACTCACCTCCGAACTCTGGCGGGGCTGCGTGAAGGGGACGCAGGAAAGGAAAAAAAAAAAACTATTTATTTCCAGATAAAGACTATGTGAAAGTGCGGAGGATGGGGGGGGGGGGGGGGGACGAGGCAGAGAAAGGGGGGGGGGACAGCATTTTCCTCGTGGGTTTCCTTCCCTCACTCTTCCCCTTCCCCCTTTTTTGTTGTTGTTCTCCTCTCCTTTACTTCCCATACCCGGTCCTTTATGTATCAATAGGGTAGAGTTAAGGTTCCGGGCACACTCTTCGTTTGTTTTGGTTTTTTTTTTTTTCTTTTTTTTTTTTTTTTTTTTTTTTTGAAGGTGGGTCGCTGCTCACTTCTCTGTCCAAGTGAACTTTTTTTTTTTTCTAAAAAACCGTGCGAAAAGAACCAATACGTATAAAGGAAAAAGAAACTAATGGGGGAGGGGGAGGGGGATATTTGATTTGCAATTCCTTCTGGCATCCACTGTAAGAAAAGGGAGGGTGGAAAAAAAAAAGGAAAAGAAATGAACCACTAAGGGGAAAAAAAAAATCTTTTTGACATTGATGTGTTGTCGGTAGTACAGATCAAGGAACTCAGGAAAGAAGGGGGGAAGAAGAAAAATGTTCTCTTTTTTTCCCCCCTTTTTTTTCTTTTCTTTTTTTTTTACCTGCTGAAAGTTCCTTGCTCTGGACACATGCGCGAGTCAAAGATTGATCTTTTTCTTTTTTTTTTTTTTTCTTCTTTTCATTGAAAGAATAAAAAAAAGATTTTGAATTGCTATTAACTTGTTTCCCCTGGTTTAATAGCAGCTTCTATGTTGCCTTGCAAAACAGGCAATAACTTCTTTCTTTTTTTTTTCCCCCTGATTCTTTTGAATCACCGCCCCCCCCAAAAAAAAGGAAAAGTGCACGGTCTTGAAGAAGGGGAGGGGTAACGTTATTTCATTATGGACCCTAATGTGGCGTTTGTCACTCTTTCTACTGACTCAGGAAAAGAAAATGTGATTTTATTATTTTTTTTTACTCCTTTCTCTTCACTTCTGTTATTGGCAAACCTTTTTTTCTTTTTTTTTACACCCCCCCTTCGGTATTTTTTTTCACTCAAGAAAGGCTCCAACGTGCGAGGCGAGGCCGCTTATATGGAGGTGGCGATCTGTCGCGTTCAAGGTGGATGAAAAAGGTACAACCTTAAAAACCACCCACCCCCCACCCCTGCAATTCAAATTTCTCCGCCTTTAATAATTAACCATTAAGCCCACAGGCGAAAAACCGAAAAAAGCCCATTTTTGAGGCGATTCCAAAAAATTCAAAAAAAAATGGCAGCATTTAACCATACAAAGTGCTCAAATTCTTAAAATAATGCTGAAAAAAGGGCAGCATTTAGCCAAACAAAGTGGAAAAAATCGCGCAATGGCGTCAGAAAAGTGAAAGAAAGGTCATAATTTGACCAAAAGGCCTATAGATTTTTTCCTTTTTTTTTTATGTCATATATATATATATGACATGTGGGTTTAATGGTTTAAAAAAAAAAAAAACAATAGAGGGTCCTCTTCAAATGAATTATTATCAAATAATAAATGATCGAATAATGTACTTCCCCCCCCCCCTTTTTTTTCCTGTTGCAAAAAAAAAAAAGAACATTACCATGGGGACGATTATGTCTTCTTTTTTACAGGCGTCCTGCCACATACCGCAGGTACCCTTAAATGTCTCTTTTTTTTTTTTTTTTTTTTTTTTTTTTTTTTTTTTTTTTTTTTTTTTTTTTTTTTTTTTTTTTTTTAATGGATGTGAGAAAAGGATGTTGATGTGAGTGGAAAGGACATGTTAACAAAAAGGAGAGAGATAATTTTGTGTTTAAAAAAAAAACACGGATGCGTCCGTCTTTAAGAGAAAAAAAAAAGAAAAGAAAAAAAGGGAGAGTCCCTTCCCACACATTCTTCCCTCCTTATCTCTCCTATTTGGTAAGTTAATTATACGTTCCTGCCTTTCTTCTTTTTTTTTTTTTTTTTTTTTTTTTTTTTGCGAGAAAACTCTTGAGTAGATGATGTGTTTCTTTTTTCTTTCTCTTTTTTTCTTCTTCTTTCTTTTTCTTTCTCTTTTTCTACCCGTACAGCTTCTTTTCACGAACAACGTTAAGTTTTTGATTTCCTATTTCATTTTGGAATAACGAAACTTCTGATACCATGAAATGAACAAAGTAAAATATATTTAAAAAAAAAAAAGCTAATAAAAACAATAAAGAAGAAGAAGAAGAAAAAAACGAGAAAAAAAAACAGCGGCTATTCTCAGGTTTTCTCCCCCTTTTTTTTCCTATTTGCTTTTTTTTTTTTTTTTTTTTTTTTTTTTACTCTTCGTTTTTTGTTTTTGTTTTTTTTTTCCGGCAATAATAATGTTTATAGAAAAAGAAAAAAAAAGAAAAAAGAAAAAAACCCTCAAAAAAAAAAAAAAAAAAAAAAAAAAAAAAACAATGTCGGAACCGGAGGCTGCACCTAAGAAGGAGAAAAAGTCCAAAAAGGAAAAAAAAGCAAAAAAAGAAAAAAACACGGGATCTGAAGGGGAGGAAGAGGAAGCCTCCGGCGCCGATTGGGTTTTCGGAGTAAAAAAGTATCGAGGGCCAACATTGTATGTTTCCAGCAAAACAACAACAACAACAACAACAACAAACAGACACAAAGATTTCATAGCAGCGCTGTACCACTTTGAAAAGACGGCAGTTGGCAAGGATGGCCTAGAGGACGTGACGAATGAGGAGGTGGTAGAGTATGCACTGCAGATCACATTGTTATCCATCACAGGCACTATCACTACAATTTCCCTGTAGATACACGCCGCTGGAGCAACGACGAAGCCGTGGAACTGTGGCAGGCACACTTGAAGAGGTATGACGAGGGGGGAAAAAAAAAGAGAGAAAAAAAAAAAACAGGAAAAAACGAAGTGACCGTCGCCGTGGCAGTGAAGCAAGTCCTGCCTTCAGCGAGGGCAACCCTGCCGCCAGCATCAAAGAAGACGAGGTCAGCACGCCACCTGACCCGCCCATCGATGCAGGAGTTGCCGCAGAGACGCAGGACGTCGAACCACAGCAACCTGAGCCGGAGCAGGAGGACCTTGTCCCCCCACCGCAACCTGAGGCAGATCCCAGCACAAGGCGCACGCCTGTGAACCTCCCTGCGCAGCCCCCAGTGCCCCCACCCCGCGGTGACAGCCCCTTCGCACGTGACAAGTCACCGTCTGTGGACACAGAACGCAAGCCTTCAAAGGCTTCGGAGTTCGACCTCTCCGATAGTTACGCAGATGTGAACATTAAGGGGATTCCTGTCGGGGAAAGTGATAGTGAGGGTGAGAAGGAAGCACCGCCTGTTCCACAGGGCACAACGCCGAGCAGCTCTGCCCCGCCCACCCCGACCACGTCGCAGGGCAGTAAACAAGAAACAGGCGAGAAGTTTACCGTGAAAGACCTTCTGGAGAGGGTGAAGCTTGGGAACAGCAAATCCGCGAACCTGCCGACCAGTGGGGGTGGGATGAAGGCGTTGGCGAGCAAGCTGACTCAGCCTGGGACCGCGAAGAATGCGGAGACAGTGCTGAACGTGAAAGACAGTGCGCCTCCCTTGAGTGTGGACGACCCGCGACTAGCGCTGCAGCTGGAGAACTACCAAAGGATATGCGACAGCGGGAAGTCGCTAGTCACCTTTGAGGAGGAGGACATTGTGGGTCGCTACTCAGTGCAGGTGATGTCTACGGTGTCCTTCTGTCTCACCTTCAAGTGCTACGGCAAAGTGAGCTTCTCGACATCAACTGTGCTCCGCTTGGAGTCTCCTCTGGAGATGCTGAACTGGGACTCACGCCCTCCCTCCCACCTACTCCCTGCTTCGTCTCTTCTAACCCTTGCCGACCTGCACTGGCCGTCACGCTTCATTAATGGTTCTAGCAAAGCCACATCCCTTCCCATTCTCACCCTTTCCCTGTCCAACCGGAAGGTAACCTTGCTCTTCTCGCCCTCCGTCCATGCAAGGGTTGCCCTCATAGACGAGACGGGTGGCATCCTCAAGAGCTACTCTCTCGCACCAACGGAAGCCTTGAAAGAGGCAGGTATCGCTTCCTAGTAGACGGTCTGTTCTTTATACTTTAGATTCACTGTGTTCTTTGCCGAGGTATATGAAGGCTCTGAGGGCTTTCATACAAAATACATTTATTTAATACACGCTCTGGCCTTTCGATCTTCCCACAGTATACAGGGATGGATGTGACGGGGGAGCGGAAGAGGAAGAGGGACGAGAGTGACGATGAGATAGAACACGATGAGCTGCTGGGGAAGGTGGGGGCGCTTTGGGCTGGGGTGCTGAGGGGGGAGAGGAAGAAGGCATACTACAAACAGATGCTGCGCGTAATAAAGAAAGACAGGGCCACCATGGATGTCGTGCCTGAAGAGGCCCTCGTTATGAATGCCTTCAGGCTGACGCCTCTACATGCTGTGCGTGTGGTCATCATTGGGCAGTTCCCCGGGCCTGATGGGCTCACCTTATCACGCGACGGGCCTGTGATGGACAGTATTTGCACTGAACTCACAGGACGGAGACAAAAAAACCTGAAAGGCATAAGCCTGGAATCCTGGGCTGTGCAAGGTGTTCTCCTCCTCTCAGCCTCTCTCACTGCCCCTGCCACAGACGTGGCGAAGCACGATAAAATAGGCTGGCAGACCTTCACCGACTCTGTGCTACAAGCGCTTGACGACTGCCCACCCATTGTCTTCCTTCTTTGGGGTGGATTCGCGGTGCGAAAGGCAGCCATCATAAACAACACCAGACATGTGAAGCAGGTGTCGGCACACCCCCTCACCGTGGGCTGGAAAGGTTGCTGCCCTTTCGAGCAGTGCAACGCCCACTTGCGACAGCTGGGCTCCGAAGAAGTGAGGTGGGATGCCATATTTCCAACCGAACAAAAGCGTGACAACGAGGACAGTGCGCCCCACAGTTCATCGGCTCACACGCGACTATCTACAAATGAGGGGGAAGGAGAGAAAGAAAGGGAGGCATCGCTCTGAATTTCTAACTATTTTATCTTTTCTTATTTTCCCCTTCCCCGTTCGCTAGTAACAACCTTTCCCGACCCACGTCGACCCTCAAGTAGGTGCGCAACATGTCTGGCGGTTCAGAGCTCACGAATGCTGCATTTGAGAAGTTCTCGGTGTTCATCAAGACGCCGTTCTGGTTCGAACTGAAGAAGAAGAAGATCCACGTTTTCAAGCTGACGGCCGAGGAGGTTCCTGTCCATGGTTTGTACAGCACGCCACGTGAGGCAAATGACAAGTCGAAGCTGGAACTGAACAAAGAGTCGTTCGACGATGAGGTGCGTGCAGGCCCCTTTGAGTACGTGCAACCGGGTGTGCTGCTCAACTACAACACCATAGAGGAGTACAAGGCCATGGAACACAAGGTACTTCTCAGGACAAAGGCAACCGAGCTGTGGAACTCCATCCATTCTGGAGCGTGGCTCAACGACCCTGCAACCCTTCTCAAGTTCTACATCTATTCTTTCTCTGACCTTAAAGCGTTTATTTTCAGAGGGCGCTCAATGCTCCCCACACTATCCCCAAAGACACCCATTCAGTGCGGTACCCTCATGGGCATCTTCACTGCCCTCAGTATTGCACAGGTGGCCTCTCTTAAGACGGCCTGCGACGCGAAACGAGGCATTGGCTCCGACGGCACTGATCCCACTTTCGTGAACAAACCCTTCTTTGTCGTGAAACTGTTGCCGGAGGACAAACTGGAGCTGGCTACCCTCTCAGAGCTGACGCCTGCAAACGCTGACAAGCTAGCCAAGGGAGAGATCATGGTGTGCATGGCCGACCCCTGCACAGCAAGCCACATGGGATGGCCTGCCAGGAACCTTCTCTTCGCCCTGGCATACCACTTCGGCTTCACGACCATAACGCTGCTTAGTTACAGAGACCAGATGGGATCCATTGAAGGATCGAAGGTTCAGAAGTACACAGTTACCTTACCGAAGAAGGAAGAAACCGCCGGCGGTGCAATCCCCGACTGGGTGACCCCTGTGGGGTGGGAGGACGGGCGCAGCCCTGTCAACCTCTCAAAACTCATGGACTCGAAGCTCCTAGCGAGCGAGAGGTATGCATGAATATAACGATGAAAGCCAATACAGTGCTAACCTGAACTTGAGCCTCATGAAGTGGAGGATGCTGCCCAATTTGGATCTGGAGAAAATAGCGGCGCAAAAGTGCCTGTTGGTCGGGTCAGGCACACTGGGGTGCGGTGTGGCAAGGAACCTGATGGTGTGAATCTGAAAAGAACACAAAAAACCACCAACCACAGAAATGGGGCATCCACAACTTCACGATGATCGACAGGGGACAGGTGTCGTACTCCAACACCGTGAGGCAGTCACTGTTCGTGCACGAGGACGCGGTGGCGGGGAAGAACAAGGCATTGGCGGCAGCAGACGCCTGCAGGAGGATACACCCGCTGTGCAAGGTGGACCATGTGGACATGTCCGTGCCGATGCCGGGACACATCGTGTCGGAGAGTGAGGAGGAAGCGGTTAAGGCCACATGCGAGAAGTTTGAAAAACTAATTGAGGAGCACGATGCGGTGTTCCTGTTGACGGACAGCAGGGAGAGCAGATGGCTGCCGTCGATGTTGGGCACAAAGCACAAGAAGATTGTGATCAACGCAGCACTGGGGTTCGAGTCGTACCTGGCCATGCGGCACGGGTGCCCGGGGGGTGAGAGCAAACGGTTGGGATGCTATTTCTGCAATGATATCACATCGCCTGTGGACTCGTTGTCCGACAGGACACTAGACCAGCAGTGCACCGTAACCCGTCCTGGTGTGAGCGATATTGCTTCAGCTTTGGCAGTGGAACTGCTGACAGCAGTGCTATCGCACCCTGAAGGTATCTATGCACAGCCTCCAGGCAACGAAGGGCACTCCACGGGCGTGCTCGGCTGTGTCCCTCACCAGATCCGAGGGGGTCTCTACAGCTTTGACCAAAACCTCATCAGAGGTGACCACTTCCCTAACTGTGTGGCGTGCTCCTCACGTGTTGTCGATATGTACACAGAGCAGGGCTTCCCTTTCCTCCTTAAGGTCCTTAACGATTCCTCCTACCTCCCTGAGATCTCGGGCATCACCGAGATGCTGAAGAAGTCCGAGGACCTCGACCTTGAATCTTGTTCTGAGGACGAGATCGACGAGGCTTAAGGGATGTGAACGTGAAATCCTTTTGTTTTTTTTCAGAGGTGTGGGAAACCTTGCAAGCATGTATTAATATTTCTCAATAACAGGAGGGGGGGGGGGGGGGGGGGGGTGAACGGGGAAAGGATAACTTTGTACACCACTGTTCCAAAAAAAGAAAAAGAAAAAAAGAGTGCAAAGGAGGGAAAAGAAATAAGAAATGGGTGGGGGGGGGGGGTTCTCTCAATTTTTCTTCTTTTTTTTCTATTTAGGGGGAAAAGTAAAACACTCCCAGGGAAGCGGAAGGCGGGGGGAAAAGTGTGCAAAATGGAAGAAAGAAAAAACTAACCTAAGAACACCCCCCCCCCCCCCCCCCCCCCCCCCCGCAGGGCTATGCTGGCAGGAAACGTTTCCGTTTCCATACTTTTCAAAATTCTTATGGAAACGCGTTTCCTTCTTAAGGAAACATAAGGAAACGTTTCCGTTTCCGTTTCCCCTTTTTTCAAAAAATGCATGGAAACGCGTTTCCATGCCAGCATAGCCGTAGGGGGGGTCACATGGTCCTAAAAAACGTGGTTAAACGTGAAAAAAAAAAGTTTTTTAAAAATTTTCCCCTAAGGTAAAAAAAACCGCCCAATACCCTCCAAATTAACCAAAAATCAAAATTCGCCGGATTAGAGCATTTCTGGGCACTTGTTAATACTTTATCTGTGTTTTTGAAAAACAGTGACCACGGTTTGGTACCTGAAATACAAACTTACCATCCTAACCTCGGGAAAATGATAGATATTCATCAGAAATGCCGCGCAAAACACAGAAAAGTTCACAATAAGACAGTACTCTGCCGTTCAAACGTTAGCGGCGTCCTAAAGAGCCGCGTTCAAAGGGTGGAACAAACCATGGTCAAATTCTAAAATTTTCAGAAAACTCAAAAACTACAGGGTGACAACAGGCCAGGTACCAAACCGTGGTCACCAGTTTTAAAAATGCAAAATAATGCCTTGTAGGTGCCCAAAAGTGAAAAGTACCGGGCGGAAATCGATTTTTTGGTCGAGAAAGGGGCGTCTTACATGGTTCAAGCGGCTCCAGTGTTCTGCATTTCCGAATTTGAAAAAACCCACTTTACCACCCCCATGTGACCCCCCCTACCCCCCCGCAACCTATCGTGTTTCTTCTCTGGTCCTTCCCCTCGGTTCATTCACTTTCTTTGCGCATTTTTCACTACAAAACTAAGTTTAAAAACAAAAAAAGGGAGGGGTACACACATGGTATAAAAAGATAGACATAAAAAAAAAAAAAAAATGCCAGTTCCACGCGTGTGTTCCCGCAACACTCCAGAGGTAGTAGTTCAAGGAAGAGATAGGCAACCGTACACCACAGGCTATTGCTGCGATGGGGAGCAAGTGGACAAGAGGGAGGGGAAGAACAGGTGGGGGTCCACGTGGTTCGAGTCGCAGCGAACAAAATCCGTGGAAAGAGAGAAAAGGGGCAAAGAACAAACGCGGGGGCTTCCAAGGGGGCAGGGAAACCGAAGAATGCCCTCCAAGAACATACCGCCGCACGTCCATCCCAACAGCCTCCCGGTCATCGTCAGCACCTAAGACGTCATACTCAGAGATATCAAGAAAGAAATGGCCGGGAAGGTACAAGGATAGTGTTGCCGATCTGCAAACTGACTATTTTGCCACAACACTCGAGACGGTGCCGTCGAGCATCCACTCGCCTAGGTTCGGCGGCGGGAGGGTGAACAGCAGGACAAAGCGGAACTACCCCCAAACACGACATGCCTCTCCTTCCCTCCGATTTCACAACAGAGAACCGGACCACCCTCGTAAAGGCCTTCGTGTGGCTGACATTCCCTTAGACACCGTCCTTCTCACTCATGATGTTCCTGATGCCACTTCGCGGCGGCCTAGACAAAGCCGCTTTGACGCGTACAGCATCCTCACACAAGGGTATTGTGAACCTGACTCCCCCAGACCGGGGAAGCAGCAACGCTCTGGATCGCACCATTCTCAGGGGACGGTGGAGTTGCTAGGGGGGCGGAGGAGAAAGGTGCACCCGGAGTATGTTAAAGCTCACGTTCCTGAGATGCCCCGATCCATGCGGGGGGGGTCCCTCCATAGGCACCAACCCTGGCTGTCTTCGCACCAAACTCAACAAGCACTGGAGACCCCCTACACCCCTGTGGAACACCTAAACACATCGAAGAAAGTACACCGCTCCCGTAGCCACAGCAAAACCTTTTCCGATTTTGTAATGGGTTGCTGATCCCATCCCCCCCCCCCCCCCCCCCCCCACTTTGTTGTTTATTGTTGTTATTAAAAAAAAAATATTATGTCTCTCTTTTTTTTTGTTGTACAAAAAGAACTACACAACTTGCTTTTAAAAAAAAAAGTTTTTTTTTTTTATTATTGGTGACCAAGCCCATACACCGCAGCCATGCTAATATAATACAGCAGCGAAAAAGAAAACAAGGAAAAAAAAAAAAAATGTTTCGACCAATGAGGCGGCTGTGCTGTGCTGCAGGAAAGACGGTCTCGGCGAAGGAGAAGGGGCTCAAGCCCGTGCAGCCGGAGTACGAGACAGTGGACTACGTTAACATCGACATGAGACCACCGTTAAGCGAGGACAAGTTTGAATTGGACTTAGAGAGGGCCAGGAGGAGGCTGATGTACCAAAGCGGCAAAAGAGGAATGCTTGAAATGGACGCACTACTGGGTACCTTTGGTCGTGCCCGCATCCCGGAATGGAGCAGAACGCAGCTCATGCAGTGGCATGACATCTTGAGACATTATGACAACGACCTCTACTGCTGGCTCGTCAGGAGAACAAAACTGGAAGAAGTTCCCTCCGATCTCACAAACTCACAGGTGTACCAAGACCTCGTGATGTATTCGCAAAATGAAGAACACAGAACTGAGATTCCTGAGTAGTATTTTTCTTTTAAGTGTTTCTATTTTATTTCGATCTGTTCAAAAAAAAAAAAACACCCCCCCCCCAGGCTACACGGGAGGCGTTACACAATGGGTGCAGATATCTATCTGGCTGTCGGGATTCCCTGCGGCTGCTACTGTGTTTTCGTTATCTGCTTGATTACCGCCGTTGCGAATGAGTGGGTTTAGGGGAAGCCGTGGTGCGTGATGAGAGGAACAGATGGGGGGGGGAGGAAATTTGTCCCCCTTTTTTTTTTTCTCTTCTTTTCTCTTTTTCTTTTCTAAAAAAAAAAAAAAAAAAAAGTTGCTGGTTCCGCCCCTCAGGGGGGGTGTATGGGTCTTAAAAAATTTTTTTTTTAAGATCTGTGATCCACCTTGTTTTTTTTTTAATACCGAGAAGGAGAAGGGAAGGGACAATTAGAAAGAAAAAAAGACAAAAACCACCCCCCCCCCCCCCCCCCCTCTTTCCACCTTATTTCGCCGTTTGGCCAAATCTTTTCTGTTTTCACTTCGCTTTCTCAAAGTTTAGTTTTTCCTCTTTTTTTTGCCGGGGTGGGAGGGGGGGAGTATTTCTCCTTGATCGCATGATCCAATTACAGGATATTATAGTTATGACCTTTTTTTTTCTCTTTTTTTTTCCCCCACTCCAAAACCCAACACAGCACACACACCCCTCAAAAAAAAAAGAAGAAAAATGAAATCAGCACAGCTACAACTATGCATTGCAGTACTTGTGGTGCTGTCGGTCGTCCCTGTCTGCGAGTGCATCAACGCCAAGTGGAGCGGGAAGATCCCAAAAGGGGGTTTTTCTAAAAAGGCGAGAATGGATAATGCCCGCAGGAACGGGGAAAAATATGAAGACAAATACGAAAGCAGCTCTACAGGAACGGCAGGGGGGTGGTGGGGAAAGTCCGCACGTAGAGGAAAGCCTTTCGGACCGAGCGGCATCGGCTTGGCAGTTTTACTGGGGGGGCTTTACATCTTGTACAACACTGGAGCCTTGAACCGCTTTGCTGCGATGGTACGGGGGTACAACCTGAACAGGATAACGGATAAAATAATGGGGAAGAAGACAAAAAAAACAAGGCTTTCCTCAGCAAGGGACAGGGCGCAAAACGAAAATGCAGCAGAGCTAGACGATGCTACCAGAAGACGACGAATCCATAGGTACGCCAAATCGGAAACATGAAAAAAAAAAAAGAGTATTTTTTTTTTTACCACCCCCCCTTAATTTTTTTCTCAGCCCCTTCAAAAAAAAAAGAGAGAGGGGAGGGTTGGACGGGCAAAAAAAAAGAGGAAAAAAAATGAGTGGGGTAGATATGTCATTGGATGAAATAATACAAAAAAGTAAGGTGGTTCCGACACCACCTCAGATACACCCTATTGGTGGTGGGCGGGGTCTGCCTATGGCAGGACTCCCCACAGGAGGGAACATGCAGATGAACACGCCACTGTGGGTCCCCCCTGCAGGACGGGGGAACAAGCTCCGCGGGGTGCCATTTCAGCAAAATATGGGGCAGAATATAAACATAGTAAGCGGACCAGGCGGGCTGCAGTTTCAGAAGAACATGCTCGGGGGCGCAGGGCCGGGGGTACTAGGGTTGATGGGGGGTGCTATAATCCCTCAGGTACTTTTTTTTTTTTTTCCAAAAAAAAAAAAAAAAAAAAAAAAAAAAAAAACACAGCAAGCGGCGTTGCCCATGGACGCTATGGTTCCACCACCACCTCCACCACCACCAAGCAACGAGTTTCTAGCCAACAATTTGCTTCAAACAGCTGGTCAAGTAGCAGCCACAATGTCCCTGATGGGCAACACCCCGCCTGGGTTCGATGGGTTGATGCAAAATATCTCGAGCATATCAAATAACAGCAATCCCGAGGACGTCATGGGTGTGGCTAATATGGTGGCGCAGTTGGCGGACAATACATTAAACGGTGGTGTGGGTGTGGGTGGTGGTGGGGGGCTGCCGCCTACCTTCATTAAGGTTCCAGGGGCGACACGTGTGGAGAAGGTTGACCCCCGGGCAATCAACCTTTCCGGTACGGGGAAGAAGGTGCGTGACGACGTTGCAACTCTTGTTCGTTCCCACAACAAAGCCACAGCCCTTGCAGCCGCCAGAGGCATCCCCCTCCCTACCCTCGCTGAGCAGAGGAAGAAAATTGTCCGCGAAAAGCAACTGCAAGAGAGCGCTCCCATGAAAGGCCCGACACCCAGCCCTAAAAAGGTATTTTTAGAAAATGAAGGGTTAAAATAATTTAAAAAAAAAAAAAAAAAAAAAAAAAAAAAAAAACAGCCCCGGATCTTGCTGAAGCACCGTTTTGACCGCCTTAGAGGGATATCGTCATGATGCGGAAAAGGGGGTGTTGTCTGATTTGCTATCCCCTTTTTTTTTCTTTTTTTTTTTGGAGGGGGATATTGAAATTTTCGACTTTTTTTTCTGGGGGTGTTGTGTGTTATGTGAATTGCCCCTTTTCTTTTTTTTTTTTCTTCTTCTACCCCCCTAGCCCTTCTCCTGTGTGAGGAGGAGAGGAGGGCCAACTATTTTAGTACAAAAAAAAAAAAAAAAAAAAAAAAAAAAAAACTGACTTGAGTTTTCAAAGAAGGTACAAAATCAACCACCCCCACCCCAGATTTTGAGAAAGTACAAGAAAATGACCCCAACTTATTATTGGAACAAAAAAAAAGTAAAGAAAAACAGCTAAAAACCTTTCATGTGAAAAGAGAAGGGGGGGGGGGGGGGGGGGGGCATACAGGGGAAGAATAAGCCCGACAACAGTTTTAACCGTCCCAACGGAGAGAGTTGTGAAACTTCAACAAGGAGGCATAGAATGCAAGAATAGTAAACACAAACTAACCCGCACGTGAGACATGGGTAGTCCGAAATTCCTTTGTTTCCCCCAAAGGTAGGGGTGCAACGTTGTTGGGGTGTTAATTTTTTGTACTTTTTTTTTGAAAAAAAAGTTTTTGAAAATTTAGTCGAATATTGTACTTTCGCCCCCCCCCAAAAAAAAAGAAAACAAAAAGAAAACGAAAAAGAAGAAGAAACAAAAAAAAAACCCCCCCCCACCCCCAACACACACCAAATATAAGAGGAATGAGAGTGTGTAGTAGCCGGGGGAAGGAAAAAAAAAAAATCCATTGCGAGAAAGGGGAAAAAAAAAAGTTGTGTCGATCTTGCACTCAATCTTTTTTTCTTGTTCTGCATGGTTTCCTCAAAAAGAAAAAAAAAGGGGGGGGGAAAGAGGGGGAAGAAATGACAAGTTCGGTGCAAGTCCGAAGCGCGGCAGTACCAAGGTACGTGGGGGAGGAGTTATCGGTCTTCGAAGAAGAGACAGGAAAAAGGTGCAAAGTGGTGCTGAAAAAAGGTGTGTTGTACATGAGAATAGCGAAGCTAAAGGGGTATTTGGTGCACCATTTTGGAATACCTGCAAATGAACAAATTCTTCGTTTTCGTGGGAAGGTTCTAGGAGACGGCGAGAATGCAGGCGAAGCAGGGCTGCATCACGGGTGCACTATAGAAATACACCGCTTGCGTCTTGACGCACACCGATCTGTCAGCGAAGCGTCACATGACCACGGGCGTTGCTTCTGCCCTCACTGCCATGGTGGCTTCCAGTCAGACAGTACGCATCACCGCCCTGCCGCCCAGCCCCCCGCACCTTCTAAGATCCAGACAGCAACCTCCAAGCTACACGACCTTGAGGCCGCCTATGCAGAGATCGTTAAAAACCAAAACTGGGTCCTCCAAGGTGCAGACGACAGCCAAGCCCACATAATTCAATCTGTTACCTACCGCGATCTTAATCCGCTTCCCGCAGCATCCCCCGCCCCTGACCCGCGCACCTTCGAGTCCAATAGAGTTTCCCCTGTTCGGAGGCAGCCTTTCTAGAATCTGCTTTTTTTTTTTTTTTTTTTTTTTTTTTTTTTGTTGTGTTTTTGTGTCCCCCCCCCCTTTTTTTTCTTCATTCATTGAAAAGAGAGGGTGAGCGCCACACAGGTCGGGGGAGGGGGCCAGCGATGGAGTGTCCCACCCCCACATCGCCGTACCCTGTCACACCGTACGGGACACCTCTGGCACAGTGGGGCTCGTCTGGGTACCCTGCTGCGCAGGAGCTGTTCGTGATGAACGACAGGCCTGGCGAGGTGCTGGAGATGGTGCAGAACGAGATGATGGACACAATTGGAACTATGAGCGCGGAAGCGGCAAGTGCAGCTGGAAGGCCGTCGGAAACGACTGTCAGTGGCACACCAAGCACAGGGCAGGGCTCATCAAGCACACGGCAGAGTTCATCAAACACAGGGCGGGGTACTAGTATAGGGCAGGATACAGAGGTGGCAACAGCAAGGACAACGACAACCGGCGAATTGTCGCAAGCTGCTTCTGTGCTGAAAATGCAGCAGACGTACACACAGGCACCGGATATTGTATTAGGCACCACAGGGACAGGGACAGGGACGCTGTCTTCCTTCGCGGCAACAAGGAAAACGACATTGCAGGGAAACCCCGGCACGACAGTGCTGGAGGAGCTCCACACCCAGGTCCCCGAGATCACTTTCGGAACGATGACAGGGTCGCAGTCGTCGCGGCACACGCCTCACGGGACACCTGCCGCAGTGCTGGAGATGATGCTGACCCAGCCACCACGCACTCGGAAGTCTGTCAGCAAGCTGCGAGAGCAAATCGAGGCATCTTTGCGACTAGAGGGGGACAACGGTGTACGCGCCATGCACGGCGTGTGGCGTAGGCTCTCTGATGGCATCACAGCACGGCAGGCGGCGAAGCTGCGCGGGCGGCACAAGGCCATGCTGCTGAAGGGTATTAAGTTGATGGAGGCAAAAAACATGAACAGGACTGTTGCGAAATACTTTTACTCTTGGAAAGGGTGGAAATTAGTTAAGGCTGTCATCCACCCTACACCGCCGAAAATGGCCTATGACAGATTTGAAGTAGAGCTCAGAGCCGAAACCATGCGGCGTGCGGCTTACCCTTACTCTCCAATGAAGCAGGCACAGTGCGCTCCTGCTGCGCATTCGCCGCAAGCGCAACCCCCTCTCATCACGGAGGACGATGTCAACGCCCGTGTCACACAGCTGCTCGAGGCGGTGAGGAATAAACACCGGCCTTCCTCCCCTACTACTGCCGTAGAAAGAGCTGCCACGAACAGATCCATGCCCAGCATGCCTAGCTACAGACAGGTTTCCCCGGTGCGCAGCAAGGATGCCAGCCGCGTGCATCGTACTTACCGCTCGCGACTGCTGTGAAATATGGACACCCCCTTCCTTGCCCCCCTCCCCCCCTTATTGTAATGTACGTTATTATTTCCATGCCCACCTTCCAGCACCACCCATCACAGGCATGTTGATATGGAGAACATGACAAGCAACGCGACTGACGGGGAGTTGTGCGAGTGGTGCTTAGGTGCTGCGGGTGTGTCGGGCGTGATTGGTGTGGCTGCAGGGGTGACGAATGGCGTGACAGCCTTCGGCGCGGGGCTCATCTACACAGTCCTGTGGGAAGCGGTGGGGCTTGTGAGCGGCGTGCTGGGCGACGACATGCGCAACGGAATCGTTGCCTCGACACTGGCCATCGTGGCCATCCAGGGTGCGTCACTGGTCATCATGCGGAAGCTGCTCTGGACCCGGATCTCACTTATGACAATCACAACACTGCCCTCTGCAGTGGGAGTCGTGCTGGGCGCCATCTGCATCAACGCTCTCGACAAGGACGCCGTGCGGTACGTGGCAGGGTCGCTGTTTGTACTCATTGCACTGCAGAAGTTGACGAACATGCTGACGGCACATTACAGAAAAACAACGCCACCGGAACCCGTGACACACCCCGCTGAGGGGCTCTACAAGTACAAAATGGTGGAGACCATCATGAAAGCAGTCCCTGCGCACACCATAGGGACAGACAAGATGTTCGTAATGCAATACTGCATCGCGTTGGTGGTTGCTGGGTTTTTCTTTGGGCTGATATCGGCACCTGGCCCGCCTGCTATGGCGTACTTCGCACACGCAGGCACACCCACCGACGACATCCGTGTTATATATGGCCCTGTTGTCTTTGCGATGTGTTTTGAATCTGTTGTGGTGCACATGGTGACAGATGCCTTCACGCCAGGTCTGGTCCACATCACGTCATTCGTCGGGGGCGTCTTGGGGTTCGTGGTCGGGAAATTTTTCATTGCGCCGCGTGTTCCTGTGCCGATGGTGCGCTTTGTTGTCTTCCTCCTTGTCCTTGCTTCGGGGATGAAGTCTGCCGGGGTCTTCGACTGGTCAGTCCCAACAGGGCCTTACGTCATGTCACTCATCGCCCTCTGGGCGTTCCTTGCGGCTTGCTACACTGGTTACAACACTTATCTCTCACGCAAGGGGCATATGCAAACTATGGTGAGTTTAAGTGACTTCGCGGACCTTGTTGAAATGTCCGTTGACGACGAGGCTGAACAAATGGAGGAAAGGGACCAATCATATATATATAGCATAGTGTCCAGGGTTAACCGATCACCTTCGGGTTTTGAAACCCGACCCGAGCAATTTTAGATTTTCGATCACAGTCGGGTTAATGATCGGTTTTTTTCTAATTTCGGATCGGTCTGATCGGTTTTTTTTAATTTCGGATCGGTTTGATCGATCCAAATATTTCTGGCAAAAAATACCAAGACCATGCTCAAAAATTCTTTTTTCTAAAAACCCCATTTTGACGATCTGAGCCCATTCCAGCTATCAAAACCCAAAATAGAGCCTTATTTAAGGCCTTAAATGCAGTTTTGAAAAAACTGGTTTTCGGACTTTTTTATTATTTTCGTAAGAACTCACCCCAAATACTTTTTTTTAGATAAAATGTCCGACACTTGTTCCTCTTCCTCTTCTGAAGAATCTGTGACTTCTTCAGAGGTGCGATACAAGACTCAGCTCTTGGAGAAGAGCAGGGACCAGCTGGTGGCCCATGCCAAAAGGAGGAAATTAAGCTCCTACGGCACCAAGGGCACACTTGCTAGCAAGATCGCTGCTGACAAGGCTAAGAACGGTGGGGAGGACACCGATAACGCAAGTCGTCGTGTGGCAACTTCTTTGCCCGAAGCACCGACCCCCGGGCAGTTAAAGTCGATGCTATCCTCGATCATCGACTCCGCCTCCGACGGCCCACCTCAGGCGAAGAAGACTCTTAACGACACCCGCCTGTCTTCAGCCTTTGGGTGTTATCTCCACATTGCGAAGCGGTTTAAGCTACTCCAAGGCTTTGTGGCTTCGGAGGTCGAAAAGACAGGCTCAGCATCCTGCAAATCCTTGCTGGAGCTCAAGGATCTTCTGCAGTTGCCAGACATGCAGGAGAAGATCGCTTCGGTTGCTCACCGATTGTTGCCGGTGATCGAGACGATGGACCGCATTGCTGACCCGGTCAGAAAACCGATCGCCGCCGACATCGCGGGGCAGATGGGCTTGTCCAGCAAGCTGGAGCCCGCTGCTCGTGAAACTTTCCTGGCTAGATGGCGAACCCACCCCAATTTTCCTTTTTGGGAAGCGATGCGCTGTCTTGACCCCGTATTTCAAAGCGCGATGCAGGCCGGCTTCGCATACGCGACAGCCTACCTCTGCAAGACGTGTCTGAGGGGGAATGGCTGTCCTACTCGGCATAGCCCAAATGGACCACAGCCTTGAGACGAGTACCTCATTCGATATTGAAGCGTGGGGCTGGCTCAGAAAGCTGCTCTCCCTGTTTTGCATGACAGGGCCTTGTCGCTGCTGTACACGCAGCCTGTGGTAACAGCCGTGGACGCGGTGTTCTCCTCGATCGACGCCAAGTTCGGAGAGATGCATCGCGTCCGCCTCACACCAGACGTACGAAGGCAGCTGTTGTTCTTGTACCTGAACCAGGACATCAGCGGTGCTCTGTCTTCGTCTGACAGGCACCACGTTCTCAGGCACGCCGGGTTGCAAGCAGGGAGGTAAGAAATTGTGCGTTCATCGCTGTGTGCGTGCATTCAGTTCTCTGTGGGTGAACATCCTGCCTCAACGGGCACGCTTCCGTGTGTCCCATGGAGCTTTTCAAGGCGCCCCCTTATTTTGTGCGTTGCTACTTCCCGTTCAAGTTTCAAGTCATTATTGACTTTCGTGCCCAGTTAAAAACCCGCCAAAAACAGGGAGAATGCCGATTTTCGGGAAAATAATCCTTTTCTAAGTTGTTTCGATGCAGGCGTTGTGTACCTGGGAGGTCCGGGAGACGAATAGAAGGGTTATAAGTATGGTTGCATGCTCTCCTCCCGTTCTAATTATTGATTTTTGATTTCGCTCCTATTTAAAAAGAAGAAAAACCGCCAAAAAAAAGCGAAAAAACAGCTTTTCGGGAAAATAAACCTTTTCTAAGTCGTTTTGATGCATTATAGACTATAGAAAAAAGAAAAAAATGACGAAAGGTGGTCGCGAGGGAGGGGGAAAAAAAAAGAATGAGGAACCAAAGTATTCCTTGTTTCCAATCTTCTATTTCTGCGACAACTGGTTTCATACCCTTCCATCATGGGTGAATATACCCCTTTCTGTTTCTCTATTTAATTCAGAAGGGCGGAACGGGGGGGGGGGGGGGGAGTATTTTTACCTCCTTAAACCTGTCCCTTTGCTGATGTGAGGGTTTTAGCAAACCCTGCCACCGTGTGAAAACACATCAAGAAAAAAAAAAGAAAAAAAGAAGAAGAAGAAAAAAAAAAAAACTATTTCTCTTGAAACCGTGCGACCACTGTAGGTTGATGTGGAGCCGTTTAGCTTCCACGGGTAAGAAACCCAATACTTTTTTGAGCCCCAGCAGGGACTCGTCAGTTTTCTTATTCTTCTTCTTGTTTGGGTATCCCTCATTTTCCACCTTTAAAAAGGAGAGGGGGAAACCAAAAACATGGCCGCGATACTAGTGGGACTGGTAGTGCTGACAGCGCGGGCACAAAACCCTGACAGTGACGGATTGATGAACCTCCATCTCATGCCTGACAAAGTGGCGGACGGGGCTATGTGCTTAGATGGGACCCCAGCAGGGTTTTACTTCAAGCCCTTTTCAGGGATCGCTAACAGCAACAAATGGCAGCTCTTTATCGAAGGCGGCGGCTGGTGCTACGACGCAGAAGACTGCTACCAAAGGTCCAAGGGAAGGCTCGGCAGCTCGACAGGATGGAACACTACCACCACACAAGGCGGGATGATGTCGCAAAACTGCACCGTGAACCCGGATTTCTGCAACTACAACAAAGTAGAGCTGACATACTGCGACGGCAACAGCTTCACAGGGAACAGAGAGGACCCTTTGGTGTACAATGGAACGAACATGTACTTCAGAGGAAAGCGGAATTTAGATGCAATTTTGGAAACGCTTTTGGAGAAGTACAACCTGCGCGACGCCCAAGAGGTCATGCTCACAGGATGCTCGGCAGGTGGCCTCTCTACCTTCATCCACACCAACTACGTGCAGGACTGGCTCTCAACGCACACTACAAGCTTGAAAAAATTCAAGGCGGTTGCACTGTCGGGTTTTTTCCTGGATCACACCAACATCGAAGGCAATCCCGTCTACCATGATGAGATAGTGAACATCCACAGTATCTCAAATGCGACACTGGACGTGCGGTGTGTTGAGGCAAACAAGAATGCTCCCTGGAAGTGCAACTTTGCACAGTACACATACCCCCACGTTGCCGCACCCATGATGGTGATTAACTCTGCTTACGACCAGTGGCAGCTGGGGTGTATCTACACCGCAGTGTACCCCCAAGGATGGCCTAACCAAACAGACCCCGTCCATGGAGGGTGTAATAAGATTAAAGGATGGACTGAGTGTACTGATAACCCAGACGACTGTTCTTCGTCGCAAATGGTCACTATGAACAAGTACATCACAGACTTCAACGTGACCATTCAGCAGATTCCGAAGTTCTCTGAGGCGGGGAGCGGTGCTTTCCTTCATTCGTGCCACACGCACTGCGAGGCGAAGAAGGATGATTCTTACATCGGGTTCAAGATTAACGGTGTCAGCATTCGCGATGCGTTGTCGAAGTGGTGGGCCGCCCCCACCACGGACCCCGCGTCGTCTCACCAGTACACCCCGTGTCTCTACAACACGGGTAACACGACTGAAAGAGATTGTAACCCCACGTGTCTTCTGTAAGGGGCATCATCAGGTCGTGGTGATCTTGCCCTCTTTTTTTATTTTATTTTCTAAACTTTTTTTCGCCTCAAAAAAAAAAAAAAAAAAAAAAAAAGGCGGTCGTGGGTGGTACTATTTTGTTTCAACCGAAAGGGGGGGGGGGGGAAAGAAAAAAAGGAAAAAAAAAAAAAAAAAGGAAAAAAAAAAAAACCAACGTATTCTTTTTTTTTTGTGTTTTCATTGTATTACGCCACAGTTTTTTTTTTTTTTTCTTCTCTTACTTACTTTTCACAAACAACACACCCTTCTGCAGCCCTACACAAGATGTCCTCGTGGATCCTCGAGGGCGACGAGAAGGCAACCGTGGTGGTCGATGGACAGGAGCGGAGGGTGCACACTGCGTATGACGCAGGAAGGGTGCAGGTGGCGGTGGACGGGTACGCGCTGATGCATTCGAAGCAGTTCAAGTTGATCAAGGATGGCGTGGGAGAGGAAGGATGGGGGGAGTGCAAAGTGCGAGAGGGCGTGCGGGTGTGGACCAAGGTTCGACCCATGCTGCAGTTCAAGGCGGCGATACGGGTGGAGCGTGATGCGTCAGTGGCGTACAGCACACTGCTGAACACCAGCTACAGACTGGAGTGGGACACCACACTCATGAGCAGCAGACGCATCGGCGTTCTGTCGCACAACAACGATCTCTTGTACTTCAAGACCAACCTCCCTGCACAGGATGGATCTGCTGACTTTGTCGTGCAGCGTGCGTGGGCCGCATTGCCTCAGCATGAGTACGTCCTCGTGCACCACTCTGTACCGCACCCCGACTACCCCACCACCCCCGACAGGGGTCACGTCTACGGCTTCGGGTACCTTGTGACACCATGTGCCGACGACCCGGAGGCATGTGTTGTGCGTTCCTACACACAAGTCGACAGCGGCCTCTTCTCTAGCACACCTGCCGAGCTGGCCGACCTCTGCGGAGAGAACCTGCTCAGCCTCCGTGAGGGCGTCCTCGCCTACCCGCAGAACCTCCCCATCGTGACAGGACCCCTCCTGCGTCAGGCGGACGTCTGCGACGTCGCCACCCTGGTGCGGAACATCCTCGATGAAGAGACAGAGGGGCGTGACATGCTCCTCAAGGAGCACGACCTGGAGCTCCCTGCGTGCCTCGACATCCCGCGCAGCGGGTCGAAGGAGGTCCTGAGCAGCTCCCCCGGTCTGACGGACCCATCGTCGCCCTCAGAACTGCACTCATCGTGCAGCACACCTGTGGGCATGCTCATCCACGGCAACCAGATCGCCCCTAAGGAGTGCAAGCGGTGCCTGCAGCCATTCCATGCAACACGCAGGCGGCATTGCTGCCGTTCATGCGGCGACTCGTTCTGCTCAGCGTGCTCCCCGAACAAGGCACTGCTGCACGACGGTGAGGGCGTGCAAAGGCCTTCCCGCGTGTGCGACGCGTGCCACCGGCAACTGTCGCCCAACACGAACCTGATCCTCTCCCCGAAGGCAGTCGGCAGGCTGTCGAGCACGAGCTTCCTGCGAAGACAGGACTCGAATAACTTCGAGCTGCAAAGAGCGCTGGCGAAGGTGAAGGAGCTGGAGGAGCAGCTGAACGAGATCAAAGACTGTCATGAAAAGCACGCGGATCAGATACAAGTGGGACGGATGGCGACAGCGATGGAAGAGGAACGCGCGGTCAGCAGGCGGAGGGACTTCATTGCAGGGAAGCACCACACCAAAGCCTGTCAGATATGCGGGGCTGCCTTCAGATTATTCAGGAGAGAGCACCATTGCAGAATGTGCTATCGGTCGGTGTGCGCAACGTGCAGCCCGAGCCGTGTAGGGAAGGAGGCTTTGCGGAAGTGCTTGTGGTGCGACATGGCACCCCCTGCCAACATGCCTGCCTGTGCAGTAGGCCACACTGCCGCCATGCGGGCAGCGGAGTACCTGACAGCTGCTGAGATCCTGTGGCAAGCTTCTGAAGAGGAAAGGCCTCTTACGCCTATTGCCTCTGACCACGATGATAATTCTTCATTCGCGCCTTCTGATATGCCCACACCTGACCCGAAGGTGTCTGTTAACTTCTTTGCTAACTCTTAAACGGAAGATTTTTAAAAATGAATGAGAAGAAGAAGAAGAAAAAAAGAAGAAGAAGGGGAAAACCATTTTTTTTCCCCCCTCCGTGTGTGTATGCGTCCAGTTTTATTGTGATTTTTTTTTTTTTTCCCTTTATGCTAAACTCTTCCTTCCCTTTACCCTCTACTTCTGCTTCCTTGACGGCACGTAGCTACGCTTCACCCTTCCCCCCCTTTATACCCCTTTTCTTTTGGTCTGGTTTGTGTTATGTTTTTTTGCGTAGGAAAAAAAAAAAAAAAGGAAAACAAAAAAACACCGTTCACGGGAAGCAAAAAAAATTTTTTTTTAAAAATACACCACAGGTCTGTAAGTAGAATTCTTCAGAGCTTTCTTTTGATTTTCTTTTTTGTGCTTTCCCAGCTGAAGTCCCACGGGGTCTTTTCTTTTGCCAAGCCACCATTATTTTTTGCTCCCCGTGCTACGGTTTGCGTCACGATAAACCCCAATCAGGTATAATAAAGTTGGAAGTCACCGTAGTTGAAAGAAATGGTGGAAAAAAAAAATGATTTTCGCCAACTGTGAACGATTTTTTTCCCAAAAGGGAAAAAAAAAAAAAAAAAAAGAGGAAAGAAAAAAAAAAGAAAAAAAAAGGAAGGGCGGGAAATAAAAATAAAAAAAGGAGCTTTTCATTTTTTTTTTTCCCCTCCTCTTTTCCGTTTCTCCCCATCGTGGGAGGTTGTGGGGGTTTCCCCCTGCTGAACTGACCTTTTTCAATTTTCTTTCTTCTTTTTAGAGGACATTGCTCTTTTTTTTTTTTTTTTTTTTTTTTTTTTTTTTTTTTTTTTCGGTGCTCTTCTCCCTTCCCGAGTGCTAAACAGACGACCCGGAACGAAAAAGAAAAAGAAAAAAAAAAAACTAGATACTTATTTACCCTCCTCCACCGTCAGACCCCAGAAGACCTATATAGGAGTTCCCATTCTTGTTCTCATGTTTGCTGCACTAAGCACATAATGAACAAATCTCGAACAAATTGTTGGAGAGAGAATGAAGACATGATCCCCCCCTCCCATTTCTCCCCCTCTTCTATTGCTGACCTTATTTTTATGCAACCCCTCCGTGAGGGTGATTGGTTTTTTTTTTTTTTTTCTTTCTTCTTTTTTTGCCCTATCAAAAAAAAAAAAAAATCCTTTCCTGCTTCTTTTCTTATTATTTTTTTTTTTAATGTCTCTTTTTTTTTTTTTTTCTTTCTTCCCTTGCTCAGTCCTCTTTTCCCATGGTCCTTCAGTTGCCCCATGTTACATAAGCGAAGCTGAGAAGGAGAAGGGAAAAAAAAAAGGGGGGGGGAAATACAAGTTTTTTGTGGTGGAAATTGCTAGCAGATTCTGCCTTTTTTTTTTTTTTTTTTACTATTAATTTCTCCCCTTTCTCCCCCTTTTTTTTTTCTTCCTGTGTTTTTTTTTTTCTCTTTTTTTTATTGTTGTAATATCCAAAAGAAGAGAGTAGTGATTATAGGTGTTGTTATAGGTGATTATCCCTCTTTCTCTTAAAGAAGGCCTTCTCCTAAAAGCCCCATTCTCGCTTCCGCAAACCCAGCTCCTGTAGGCTTGGCGGCTCCATGGAAAGCAAAAGGGTTTATTTCTTGCGGGCCGTTGCTAACCACTTCGTTCCTATCATAGTGAATTTCTTTTTTTTTTTTTTATTTCACTCTTCGTCATTTTCTTCACTCACTAGGGGCCTCATTATTTAACGCGAAATGGCCATTATTTAACGCGAAACGGCCATTATTTAACGCGAAATCGCCATTATTTAACTAGTTAAATAATGAGATTTTGCAGTTAAATAATGGCCCTTCAGAGTGAAAAAATGGGTCTTGTCGTGGAAAAAAATGCACCCAACCCCTTGAAAAATTTTTTGGGGTGGGGGTATTTTGACTATTTTTGGCCATCTGAGGCCATTCCAGCCCTTAAAAGTGGGAATAAGTGCCTTACTTCCCCTTTAAATGCCACGGCGAAATAGCTACCCTGTATTACCTTAGGAAAATCCCCAAAAAGCTGACCTGCGTGAAAAAAAACAGCAGTGAAAGCAGTGAAGAGTGAGTGACTCAAATGACGAAGAGTGAAATAAAACGACTTACTTGCCGCCAAATGAGCCATTATTTAACACTCGTTACCCGTTTTTTTGCACTCGGGCCCTGCGGGCCCTCGTGCAAAAAATTCGGGAACTCGAGTTAAATAATGACTCATTATTTGTTGGCAATAAATAGTTATTTTTTTTTTTTTTTGCTGTTCTTTCGCTGACACTTCTCCAATCATAAAAATGAGGAAAAAAAATTTTTTTTTCTTTTTGACATTATCGTGGATCGAAGTTACTATTATTTTTCTTTCTTTCTTTCTATATTTTCTCAAAAAAAGAAGAAGGGGGGGGGGGGGGGGGGAAGAGGGAGAGGGAGAGGGGGTAAATAAAAAAAAAAAGAAAACAGACCTGTCTAGCGTGGCTTGTTCCCAATCAAAAAAAAAAACACTTTTTTTTTTTTTTTGAAAAAAAAACGTGTCGAAAAAAAAAAAAATGTGATGTCTGGTCTGGCCCTTCTTCTTTTTTGCTATTTTTTTTTTTTTTTTTTTTTTTTGCCTAGGTTTCCCTTTCACCGAAAAACAGGAGGGGGGGAAAAAAAAATGGGCGACAAAGACCTCACCCTGTTTCACACTATGGTGGCGGGCAGTGTGGCAGGGATGTCGGAGCACATCGTAATGTACCCTATGGACACAATCAAAACTAAGCTCATGAGCCGGAATGTGGGGTGGAAGTACAGCGGGGCGACCCACTGCGCCAAAAAAATTATAAAGAACGAAGGGTTCAGAGGTATGTACAGGGGCCTGGGGCCTGCATTCGCATCGGCCGTCCCTGCGCACGCAGCTTTGTTCAGCAGCTACGAGTTTGTTAAAAAGGGTTCAGAACCATATGTTTCCGAGGACATCTCTCTCTTGCTAGGTGCAGGCGCAGCAACCTGCTTGCACGATACCGTCTCTGTCCCCTTTGATGTCGTCAAGCAGCGATTGCAGGAACAGCACACGCAGCACGGATCTGCCATTCGGTGTTTCAAGTACATCTTGAAAACGGAAGGCCCCTCCGCCTTCACCAGGTCCCTCCCTGCCACGTACCTGTTAAATTTCCCAGCACAAGCTGTTCATTGGCTAACATATGAAACCGCTAAAAAATACACCGGGAAAGAGATCGAGGAGCGAGTGGCAATGGACTATTTCATATGCGGGGTATGAGAAAGGGGTTTTGGAGGGGGAAAAAAAAAAAAAAAAAAAAACTCAGGCGTTTGCTGGCATATGCACTGCAGTCGTGACAAACCCCCTTGATCTGGTACGCACACGGATACAGCTGGGTGAGAGCTCATACAAAAATACTATCAAGGATGTGTACACCACACATGGGATCACTGGGTTTTGGAGGGTATGTTTTTTTTTTTTTTTTTTCAAAAAAAAAAAAAAATCAGGGATGTATACCACGGATGGCCTTTCAAGCACCTTCTGCAGCACTCACGATGACCAGTTACGAGGTGACAAAGGTCTTCCTTTTGGGACGTGATATAGCGACGATTACAACCGACACATCACATCCCCCTACACTCACAACGGCTAACCCGGCTATTTGAGGGGAGGGGGGGGGAAGAAGCAAAAGAGGAGAGTCATGGGCTCCTTCTTTTTTTTTTTTTTTTTTTTTTTGAATTATTTTCGTTCTTTCCATTTCCCTCTTCCCCACCCCCTGCTACGTTTCTGTAACGAAAAAAAAAAAAAACTGGACTTGAAATAGGAGAGAGAAAAAAAAAAAAGAAAAAAAAAACTAGCTCTGGACGGCTGGATGGGGGTGAGGGAGAGTGGGGAGGATAGGGTTCGATTTTTTTTTTTTTACCCTCCCTCCTCCCCCCCCCCCCCCTCCCCGCCCTCTTTTTTTTCTTCCCCCTTTTTTTTAATATTTTTATTTTTTCTAAAGATGTAAAAGAGTTTTCTTTTTTTTCTGAAAAAAAAAAATGAAAGAAATCTCAAAATGGGGGGGGGAACTTTTTTTGAGGTTTCAAAAAAAAAAGAAAACTTTTACCTCTTTACGAGACATTTATGATGGGAAAAAAAAACAAAGAGAAATAGCGAGGAGAAACCAGGAGAAGGAGAAAGGGAAGGAACTAGTAGGCAGGTGTGGACCAGCAGAAGAAAGAGGGGAGGAGAAAAAAAATTCATTTCTTCATTTCACGGCCCATAATACAAAACAGTAAACTTTTTTTTTTTCCTTTTCTGAGTTTGGTTACAGAGTGCCGTTTTGTATTTCTTGAATAAAAGAATTAAAAAAAACTTTTTTTTTTTTTTCCATACCCCTTTTTTCATTTCCTTTTCACCTATTGAATGCCCACCATCGACTACTTCCAAATTAGAGCCTGTTGGCCACCGCCCCTGTGAGTTTAGTCCCCCCCCCTTTTTTTGTGAAGAATAGTGCATTCTTGTGAAATACAAAAAGGAAAGGAGGGTGAAAAAAAAAAGAAGAAGAAGAGAAAGCAAAAAATTACGACGTGTGTGTGTTTTGTTTCTTCTCTCTTTTTTTTTTGTTTCTTTTCTCAAGAATTTTTTTTTACCCCTAAACAAGGTATACACCTCCTTTAGTTTCTTCTCTTTCTCCCTTCCCCTGGCTGTTTAAAAAAAAAAAAAAAATGAAGAAAGCAAAATCATTGAGGGTTTGAGAACTCAAAGGCTGTGGTTCCAAGGGGGATTCACCTCCTGTGACTATATCTTTTGTGCTCTCCCCGCGTGAGCCCCTGCCCTTCGCATTGGAAAGGAAGGAGAGGGCTTTTTTTTTTTTTTTTTTTTTTTTTTTTTCCCGTTCTAGCTTTTTTTTAACCTTTTTTTGTGCTGAAAAAAAAAAGAGAGAACAAAATCCGGATGCAAAAAAAAAAAGAAAAGAAAAAAAAGAAGAAAAAAAAAAAAGAAATGAGGTGAGAACGAAAGAAAAGAAGAAAGAAAAAAAAAAAAGAAACGGAGTACCAGTAAGAAAAGGATGTCTTTTTTGTTATGTTTTCTCCCCCCATTTTTTTTTTTTTTTTTTTTTTTATACTTTTTATCTTCATATCTCGTCATTTTCACCAATCCCCAGTTTTTTTTTTTTTTTTTTTTTTTTTTTTTTACCCTCTTTTTCACTGCCGGGGTAGGGGGAATATTATTTCAAAAAAAAAAAAAAAAAAAAAAAAAAAGGAAGGGGGCAAATATGAGCTACCTACATTTCGGCCCAGATCATGAAGACGAGGCAAGACGGCTACGAGCAATGCAAGCAGGCAAGCAGCTAAGCCCCGAAAGAGCAGCACGGATGTACATCGACGCAAAACCTTTAGTAACGACAGGAGAACACAAAAATATAAGCCCGGGAAAGGAGGGAGGAAGCAGGTACAGGATGATGGAGATGATGAGGAAAGAAGTCGAGGCCATACAACAACATAAAAAAACAAAAGAACAGATGATAAGGCGAATCGACTCCACCGCCCAGCAACCAGTTCGAATAAGTCAGTACCAAGGGGTTGAGGTGTTCAATCCAATGGACGTTTCACGACATGTCCAAGGGTATCTAGATCCCGTGGTTCGAGGTGACAAACTGCTTCCCTTAGAGGTAACACAACAGGTTGCAAAGCTGAAGGAGGAACTGGGCAGCGAGCGTCAAAAATCGACAGTTCTTGAAAGACGTTTGGTAGCCTCAGATGGCGTGCTCACACAGTTAACAGTCGAAGCAGAGGAAAAGAAAAGAGTTGTCACAATGGCACCGGAAGTAAATGGACTCCTTACCAGGCTTGATGAAATGAACAAAGCAGCAGCTTATGAGCTTGCTCAGACGCAGTCAGAGACTGAGCTTCTTCGGCACCAGCTTGCGTCACTTAGGGAAGAACAGGCTGCTCTCAGTTCTCAGCTGCAGGAAAGACAGCGGCAGCCACCTCCCCCGCCCCCCTCTTCCCTCCCCGATCTCCCCCACCATTCTTCTTCTCTCCCCTCCTTGCGGTCAAAGGTGAACGACCTCCTTGCATCGCGGCCCACAACCAACTCCAATGCGTCCATCACCCCACTCTCCAACAGGAAGTGGCAGGGCGGTTCCGCACCCCCACCAGGGGGACCTTCTATTTATTAGTTAGATGTATCCCCTTTTTTTTTTTTAAATTTTTTTCTTTTATTAGAAAAAGAGCGTCATGGCCTTAAGAAGGTTACGACGTTCTCTCAAAAAGGTTGTATTTTTTTTTTCTTTTTCTTCCCCCTCCCCCACTCCCCATGTTTTTTTTTTTTTAAACCCTGCCCGTTCTTTTATTTCATATCGAACCCCCTCCCAAAGGGCAAGAAAAAAAAAAAAGAGAAAAAAAAAAATATGAACAAACGAAAAATCTCTGTAATAACACAACAGCAGAAGCAGCCCGACGAGGAGGGCGAGGAGGATGAGAAGAGGCCTCGGAAAAGCAAGGCGGGGTGGTGCTTCATGGGAACGGACGTCGAAGAAGAGGACGACTACAACCCGGAGAACCACGTGGGGGACGGGTACGGAGAGATAAGCTACAAGTACGGCAGCGACTACCTTGCACTGGAGAAGGACAGCATCACGCTGGAAGGCGTCGCACGGGCAGACGCAGAAAAATACAAAATTGCAGCTCCCGGTTCCGACGGTTGCTCCGAGGACACCGACTCCGACAACGGCTCCTTGGATGGCTACATGGATGCCTTCTTCGCCTCGGAAAAGCGAAACAGAACACTGGAACGATCCAACATATGCCCATTGCTCTGCAGGCACGGCAAGACAACCGACCGTTTCTCATCGCTCCGCGCTGGTGTGGATTCGTCCTGCTGCGCCATAAACGAACATCAAGCAATTTTCTACGGCGGGCGAAAAACCCTTGACGACGAAGCCGGGACGTCGAACTTACTGAAATGGTGTGAACAAAACAGAACCTTCTCAAAGATCACGTGCATCCCTTTCGAGATGCCTCCTCGATACGGCCATGCTGCCGTTTGCAACGGGACACAACTTCACATATTCGGCGGGAGGCACAACAAGAAAACGCTGAAGGACCTGTGGACGTTGACGCAAATGCCTTCAGGTGAATATCATGTAAAGGAGGTCAAACCCGTATCCGGAAGATCACCCGTTGGTTCCTACCATTCCAGCATGGTGCTCCACAATTCAAAACTGGTACTATTCGGAGGCATCAGCCCTCAAGGAGCATCAACAGACTCATTAATCACCTTCAACACTACAGAAAATACCTGGGAGCATCTCAAGCTTCAAGGCGGCACACCTAAGCCACGACATGGCCACACTGCTTGTGTAGTAGAGCAGTCCATGTACGTGTTTGGAGGGATGGGGAGTGACGACACAGTACCTGACAGAAAGGAATACTTCAATGATTTGTTCAAAATGGACTTTGAAGGGATGGTGTGGACGCAGATTCACTTTGCAAATGGTGTCCCGCCTAGCCCGAGATGTTTTCATTCATCCTTTTCTCACGGTGGCTTGTTGTACGTGTTCGGGGGGGTGACTGTTGAAATTCTTACCGGGTCACCGCTTCTCCTTCATGTGTACTCTCCTCAATCCGACACTTGGCTCCCACCGAAGACCTACCCCTTGATCAGCCCTCATCTGTCGCGGCACACGTCGGTTGTTTTTCATTCTGCTGTTTTGACGCAAGGGGTCGATCGGTTGACAGGGGCGGCTTTCCTTTACCTCACCCCTTTGTCGACAACACTGAAAGATCTGTGTGCTGTTTTTGTTTTGCAGAATGCACTTCAGTACAGTGTTAAGAAGGATACGACGCAGACGAGAGTCGTGAGAAGGCGTCCTAATAGACGGTGCTGAGTATTTTTTTTTTTTTTTTTTTTTTTTTTTTTTTTTTGTGTGTCTGAGGCCGCAATAAGTTAGAAACCCACTACACTTTTGGAGCTGACTGTGGTTGGAAAACATTTTTTTACCCCCCCTTTTTTTTTCGCTTTCCCACCTTTCGTAATTTTTTCTCGATAGACACACCGAAGACAAAAAAAAAAAAAAATGCCGGCCAGCCCGACCATTGCGCGTAAGAAGTCGGAAAAGTATGTTATTTGTGGGGGAATTTGAAGAGGGGAAAAAAAAAATAATGAATCAGGTTCAGCGGCAACATCAACAAGCGTGGACTGCAACGGAAGGAGGAGGAGGAAAAAATGCCCGTTGGCAACGTCGTCCTTGTGGTCCTGTTGTTCGTGATTGTCGGTAGTTTCTTTATGCAGTTCTTGCAGAGCCTTAACAACCAGCAGCCGATGGAGGACTAGTATAATTTAAAAAAAAAAAAAAAAGAAATTGCCCTCTTTTTCCCCCCCTTGTTCCTTCCTGTTTAATAACGTGGCTCTCGGGTTTCACTCAGAATAATGAGGGGTTTTTCACAGCAGTGTGGTTTTTCTTCATTTCCTTGTACTCCGATGGGTCAATATGTTGCCTCCTTCCCTCTTTTTTTTTCTTTTTTTTTTTTTTTTGCCTTTCTTTTTTTTTCTGGTGTGTTGCCCCCTTCTCTCTCACAGCTTGAAAAAAAGAGTTTTTTTTATTTTATTTCCCCCCTTTTTTTTCTCACCCCCCCTCACCCCCCCTTGTTTTTTTTTTCTTGCAATTTTCTTTTCGTGATGTTGACTGGGGAAAAAAAAAGAGAGGGAAAAAAAAAAAAAAAAAAAAAAACACAGGACAAAAGCAGAACAAAAAAAAATAGCCGAATGAGAATAATATAATGTCGAGGCTACTCATTTTAACGATTTTCTTACACATTAAGACATCTATGGGTGCAGTCATGGAGGTGACGGATCCCGACGGGCGAAAGGGAATATTGTCTGGGAGGGTGGTGCCGGGACCATGGGTCCGAGTGGACGGGGGAAAGGGTGATGGGTACGACTGCAAATGCAACATGCAGAGCCAATGCCAGTGCGCGACAAAACAAGCAAAAAAATACCCCACCCCTGCGTCGGTAATGGAGAAAACCTCATTCGAAGGCCCTGTTTTCACCTATGGTGTGGCCGCAAAGTTCAAAAAGAAATACTTATTGCAACACCTCGGCACCTTCCACGCTTCCTTGAAGCCGAGAATCGAGAACGCTGCCGACCAGCTCTCCGAATGGCCGACATCTCTTCTCAAAGAAACCAACCACGCCCTCCACACTGCTCAGAGGGACCGCAAAATCAAAAGCGGCCTCCCACTGCTGGACTGCTCCCCATGCGAACCCTCCGCTTCTCTTAGACGGCTTGTCGGTGAAGAAAACTGCAAAACATGTGAAGACAACGGTATAGGGGGCTGCGGGTGTGCAGGGTTCTGTTGCTGCGAAGACTGCCCTTGTTAATTTGTTCCCCCCCCCGTTCCCACCCGTATTTTTTTTTCCTTTCTGAGTTCGATTTCGCGGAGGGAAAAAAAAATAATAATGAAGAAAAAAAAAAAAGGCGGGGAAGAAAAAAAAAAAAAAAAAAAAAAAAAGGTGGTAGTGGGGGCGAGGGGAAGCGACCGACACAGCCATGCCGACCGCCCTGCCCGCGATCCTCGAGGCGGACCCAGCAGGGATGCTGCAGCACAACAACGACACGTTGGGTGACTATTTGCAAGCCATCACCAACGCCATCAAACTGCTGCACGAAAAAGACGTGAGCCGCGGGCTGTCTAAAAAGCGAAAGGCGTTCAACAACGTAGCATGGCTAGTGGGGACCACACGGAAGGCTGTGCTCGGGAGGTACTACAAGACATGGGTGCGCTTCCATGAAGGGAAGCGACGAGCAGTTCTGAACGGGAAGCTGAAGACTGTAGGGTGGGTGGAAAAAGAGTACCAGCGCATGACACACGCCATTCAGGACATCCTCGGGTTGCTGTCAAAGGAACGAGACGACAAGGCCATCATCCAGAGCAGCGTGGAGCGCCTTGCCATCGTCTGCAACGAGACGCAGAAGCAAATGCAACTTCTCAGCGACGAGCTCGGCGAAACCTTCCGCAACGACCACCTCGAAGGCCACTTCAAGGCGTTTAAAGCAATCTCTTTGTCAAAGGAGCATAACAAAAACCTCCTTGCTCCCTACTTCTCTAAATTTGCACAGTATCGGCTCTTCGCGCTGAAGGTGCGGAAACGGCTCCGTGCCACTCGACACCTTCTCAAGTCCTCCGCAAGCTCCCTCCTCCGCAGCAGGCTCCGCACGTGGATGGTCTGGCTTCAAAGCGTCGTTAATCGAAAAGTGCTGAAGCGCATGAACAAGCAGACGGCCTTCGCCACCCTGCACAAGAAGACCAAAGCCAAGACTCTTGCTACATACTACAAGAAACTTCAGCATAACGCGCTCGCTTGGAGGAAGTACCGCAAGAATCACAAGAAAGCACAGTACCTTATCACACGCACGCTGAAGAGCACTCTGCACTCCACGTTGGACAAGCTGCTGCGTTTCCCGCTTATGAAGCGCGCCTACCGAACAGAGCTAGCGGTCGCACGCGGCATCAACTCAGCAAGGGCCGAAGCAGACAGGATACAGAAGAGGGTACTCGAGATGCACGTTGCATCGCTCCGCGAGAAGAACTGCCGCGTAACGCTGCAGAAGTACTGGTTCAAATGGGGTGGGTTCGGTGGTGCGGTACGGCGGTTGAAACGGCATGCCAGGGCGCAGAGATATCTCGTAAACAAGTTGCACTCTGTGCAAAGGGCTGCGTACTTTAAAACCTGGCAGCAGTGGTGCAAGGTGAGCAGGCGCAGGCAGCGCGTGATAGACGGACCGCTTTTGAAGATACTAGCAAAGAACACAGCGCTACTGATGCTACGGTACTACAAGAAGCTGTACATCGCATCACTGCGACTGAAGAAGAAGAAACGGCACGCCACACATGTGCGGTACCTGGTCTCGAAGTCTGCACTGCACATCGTACGACGTGCGTATGACAAGCTAGCGAAGTATGCAACTGAGGCTGTCACTAGGGGCCCCGACACAAGTGACGTCGCTAAGCTCATGGGCATCGTGGAGAACCTTGTGACACAGACTGGAAACGTGAGGTTAGGCGTCAGGAAGCAGCAGGTTCTCATAAACACGCTGAGGGTGCGGCACCTCATTGACAAGAACAACAAGACGATCTTAAGACTGGCTTACATGAAATTCCTGCTACATAAACAGACGACCCAACAGCGGCGCAGGAGGTGGGTGGCAGGCTCGAGGCTGTCGGTGAAGAGCGGCAACACGCTGCTGCGCGACAGATACGAAAAGCTGGCGAAGTACTGTCAAAAGAGAAAAGCTTTTAAAACAAAACGACACAAGCAACAGCAGAGTGTGGGACACATGGCACAGAGGAACTGCAAAAAGATGATAAAAAGGTACTTCAAGCAATGGACGGGAACGGTGAGGAAGAGCGGGAAGAGCAACCTTGTAGTCATGAAGCAGATCAGGGTGGGGACACGACATGCAGCGATGGCAATCTTGCAGCAGAGGGGACCCGCACCCACACGAGTATTGTTGCAGAGGTACTACGAGAAGCTATGCAGGGCAACACAACAACGTGGCGCACAACGGGCATGGGAGAAGAAACACAGAATGCGACACCAAAACCTGTATTACCTGTACAATGCCAACATGCTTAAAAGGTTAAACAGCGCATACCAATGGTGGAAGGAATACACTGCAGCAGCAAAGTACGCATCACGAGACTCAGAAGAGGAAGTCCGAAGATGGATGGACACACAAATAAAGCTAAAAAGCCTGAGGGAGAAGCTAGTGTCGTTGGATAAAGAGGTTAGAAAAACAGAGACGACACCGAGAGATCTGCACGACGTGAATGAGAGTCTTAAAGCGCAGCTGAGTCATGTTGCAGGGAGGCTGGAGAAGGTGGAGAAGGTCAAGCCGGTAGACTATAGGGCCGAGATCAATGAAGTTAAAACGGTTTTGAATGAAGTTACTAAAGCGGTTCGTGGGCTCGATGAGTGGAAGAATAGGGAAGCTGACAGAACAGGGGAAATGGCAGGGACGGTGGCCGCACTGCAGCGTCAGATGAGCAACACCAGCAGCGTGCTGAACAAGCTTATTGACCGGCTTATGGCAGTTGACGAACATCTAGAAAAACTCGATAAGCGTAGCGAGGAACGTGTCGAGCCGCCTGCTCCTGACAACTCTCTAAGGAGCTCAAAGGCCGCACTTCCAACAACTCATCTAGCTTACAGCACCAGAAAGCCAGTTGTTCCCCCTGGCCCCCCCGACCCAACTCCTACTTTGTCCGCATCTACAACTGCTAAGGTAGTCGAAGCTCGGGGTTTGCGAAACATCTCTCCTCCTCGTCACGCACGTCCCTCTCCTGCCGAGTCAGAGCACTTAACCTTGTTGCATGCCACCGGCCAGCTTACCCCTGAGAGCCAGCCCTCGCTGCCCCCAACTGGCAAGAAGCGAAATTGGGTTTAAACTAAAAGAGGTGAAACAAAAAAAAAAAAAAACAAAAAAAAAAGATCTAACATATTAGAGTTAATGTATGTACACAATTTATCCCCCCCTCCCCACTCTCCCTTCCTCGACTAGATAGAGATTATTAATGCTAAACTTTTTATTTTGTATTTTTTTTTTTTATTTGCGTCTTTAGGAGGGGGAAAAACCCAACCACAGGTCCAAAAAAAAAAAAAAAAAAAAGAAAAAAAAAGAGAAGAAATCTAATCTTTAACCGGACCCTGTCTTAACACACTTTTTAACCCCAGGGAGGGCAATGGTACAGCAGTGGGTATGGCATCCAGATGCACTTGTGGAGAGCATCGACCTGGAGGTGCCAGGGAAGCCTAAGTGGTTCTCTGGGTTTGACGACAAAGTGTCGACGGCGTTCGAGAAGCTTCCAGGACAGAGGCGGCATGTAGGTAGTGGGAATGGGGGGCTCTTTTACAGCTCAGGAAAGGCTGCCTGTTTGAGACTGGTGCGGAACGGCGTGCGAACGACTGAAAAGGCTCCCACGAAGCTTACCAACCTGGTGGACATCTGTGGGTGTGAGGACTTGGTCGCGATATCTGATTTCCAAGGGCAGCTAGGCATTGGTGGGTTTGGGATGAACAAATACCCCAAGTCCCCTGATGTTGTTCTCAAGCATCCCTTTAGCACCTCTTCTCCCACATCGCCTCTCCCGCCTTCGGAGACGGCCTCCCCCCGCGTCTTCTTCACCCACATCGAGTGGCTTTCAAGCACCTCTCTTATCGCACTCTGCAGTGACTCTTCCATTCTGGAATTCGATGTTCCCGCACTTCAAGCGCGTGCCTCGACTACCAAGACGGATGAGCCGCTGGACCTGTCCGAGGGCGTCTCCACCATCCGAGCAGCATCTGAGAGACAGCCTCTCGCATGGACCTCCCACATCACACCTAATCGGTGCAGCAACACCGTGTCCTCCATCTCCCCCGACCACACCTCCATTGAGACTTATCAGTTAGACGGCTCTTCATGGAAGCTTGTCCACAAGCTCCTTGCACACGACGGTGCCAAGGTGCACGCCGTGCACTCCGTAGAGTGCAGCGACACCGACTACCTCGTGACAGTCAGCACCGAGCTCATCATGCGCATCTGGGACCTCAGTGATGCCAAGCATCCCGTCCTCGTCTATGACATCCACATCCCGGAGGGCAACGTCAGCAAGGACAGCACGAAGATATGCAGTTTCACCAACGGCCGGTTTGCCCTCTACTGGGAGGAAGCCATCCAGCTGGTCTTCGACCTCTCCCCCGGTAGCAAGACCCCCAAGCTTGAAGCATGGCGGCAAGACGTAGGCGGTCGCCTTGAATTGGGCTGTATCAGCGGACACCACCAGCTTTGTGTCCTTTTCGCTGATCGACTTGCAGTCGGCTCCTTCAACTGCAGCTCCGACAACGCTGTGCAGTTCAGCAGGGGGGCGCACAAGTCCAATGTTCCCGTGTCGCCGAAAGCATCTCCTCTCCCTGTCCCCGCCTTCCAGGGGCAAGCAAGAGACGAAGAGGAGTGCAAGGCGGTCAAGATCATGGACAAACTGAGAGCCTCCCTCACGCACCTCACAGATACATGGTATGCAACGCAACACAACACAACACAACACAACACAGCAACGGTCTTGGTGCTCTGTCGGACCGTGTCAACAGCATGACAGTGGAGCTGCATAAGGTGAACTCAGGACCGCAGCCCCGCACGCAGAAGGTATATGACGAGCTTCTGGCGGACTGCGAGGAAGTAGTTGAGAAGCTGGACACAGGCAAGGGTGTGGTGGATGAGATAGTTATGACGGTTTCGAAGCAAACTAGGGAGCTGAAGGAGGATGTCAGCAAGAAGAAGGACGCCCTCCACACAGAGCTTGAGGAAACGAAGAGGGACTTGACACCTGAGGTTAAGAAGTTCAGGGAAGACGTGTACTTGGGAATGATATCCCCCGAGCTTCAGGGGCTCAAGTACAGCAAGAAGAACAAGGCGAGGGAACTGATCGCTTCAGAGTTCGCAACGCTGCAAGAGATTGAGGTCACCACTCTAGAGGCCATCTCCGAGTTTTCCATGACGATGCTGACAGAGCACTTCCAAACAGCACAGCAGTTGGGCACCTCTCTTGACAGCACATTCACCTCTCTCGCACAGGAAGCAACCCGGCAAGCCGCCATACCGGCTAACCAGCTCCCCGTGTGCACACCTTCCCTCTCACCTTCTCTTGATGTATGTTTATATATTTAAAAAAAAAAAAAAAAAAAAAAACCCTGAAAAACTCACCTTATCAGGAGATTCCTTCTGTCATTAAAGATTTGGAGGCGAAATACGCGCAAAGCGCGTTGAAGGGCGAACAGCAAACAATGCAAATCCTTGATGAGATGTACAGGGAAGAAGCGCATGAGGCGATGCCGAGAGATGTATGCTGACACATGAAAGGGGGAGAGGGATGACAACAACAACGACAACACAGGATTCCGTAATGCCCGATGACAGTATCTCTGTTGCGGGGTGGGGACACGATCTCAAGACGGGATGGAGAAGGTACCTTGCGGACGGGAAGTACAACGGGTGTATCTTCCAGATCAACTCAAGCAAGGCGGATGAGCTCGAATGGTTCAGAAACGAGGTCGCGGGGAAGAAAGAAGAAGTCATTCGGTCAATCACGGTGGAGGCCTGGGTGATGTTGCTGAGGAGCACGGCTATGCAACTAGATGTATCTTGGGGGAAAAAAGAAAAGAAAAAAAAAAGAGAAAAAAAAAAACAGGCAAATCCCCATGACACCTCTGCCATTGGCTGGCTTGTCACACTTGGTTCTGAGCTGGATCTTTCATCTTTCGCCTCGGCGGATGCACAGGAGAAAGAGCCGTTGTGTAGGAATGTTCAATATGCTGAAGAGATTGCGGCACAGGTGTGGTGATTTTTTTTTTTTTTTTTTTTTTTTTTTTTTTTTTTTCATTTTTTACAGATTCTCCCCTCTGTCCCAGCACACAGGGCTGATTTGGAAATTGCTATTATGAACTTGAATGCCAACGCGTCAATGCTAGAGTGAGGGAGAAAAATAAAAGATTTTTAAAAAGATTGAGGGATAAAAAAAAAGGGAACAAGAAGTGTTTTTTTTTTTTCTTATATTATTATTATTTAGTTCGAGAAAATATGGGGAATTCTTTTTTTTTTTTCTTGTGTTAGTGTCTTCCTTTTTTATACTTTACTATAAACTGGAGGGGGAAAAAAAGGAGAGAAAAAAAAAAAAAGAAAGGTGCAGGCTGACAGACAAATGCCTGTGTTTTTCATTTTCTTTTTTCGCGTCCCAGAATTTGCCAGGCTGGACCATTTTCTGTCCGGGGGGGATTCTCCTTGAAGACCACTGAAGGAGCTTTTCGAGCGCCAGAGGTAATCCGACATTTTTCACTTTACAGTATTTCTTTTGTTTTATTTTTTTTTTGTTTCCACTTTTTTTTTTTCTTTTTGTGTGTGTTTTTGTTTGTTTTGCCGATCGATTTTTCCTTTTTTTTTTTTTTTTCTAATCACAAAAATCGGAAGAAAGAAAAAAAAAAAAAAGAAAAAGAACTGGGGGACAAGAAAAAAGTAAAAATCCGGAAACAATCATTTTCACAACGAGGGGGGGGAGGAAAACAAAAAAAGAAAGCTTAATCACTTGGGGTGGGGGGGGGGGGGGGGGGGGTCGATCGAAGGAGATGATATGAAAGGCAGGAGAGAGAGAAAAAAAAACAAAATAAAAAAGCTTTACTAAAAAAAGGGGGGGGGGTTAGGTGGGTAAACTGTATGGTAAGTCTGTGTAAGTGTTTTCTTCTTATTTATATCTGTGCCCAGTTTGGTTGCGCACGGTGCAGTAATCGGGGGGGGGGGGGGGGGATAATACCAAACAACAATTTCCCCCTTTAAAAAAAAAAAAAAAAAAAAACACTGACCACAAAAAAAAAAGGGGGAAGTGGGGAGGGTGACAATGGGCAATAAAAACCCAAAGCTGAACGCCCCACAACAGCAACAAGCACCAGCTCTGTACGAAACAGAGAGGTTCAGCAGCTATGCAAAGACAAAAAGCGAAGGAAGGGAAAGCAAGGAGGAGTGCTGCATTACTATACTAGACAACGCATCTAAATGTGTTGGGCCGCTGCTGTCTGTTAAGAGCAAAGAAATTGTGGTCAAGCCATGGTACGAGGGGTTCAAGAAGATAGAAAAACTGGAATTTGAGTGTGAGCGGCTCGTCTTAGAAGGTGGGGGTGTCTGGGATTTCCCCTTCCTCCACACACTGACTCTCACAGGAGTGCGGTCATTCCTCTTTTGTGATGTTACTGGTGAGTCATGTGGGCACACCCATCTGGTAACTCCGAACCTTACTTCCCTCTCCCTTACAAGAGTTTCTCCAACCGCAACCAAGCAGTTGCGGTGGGCGCTTGAGGGATCAGTCGCCAGCCGTCCTATGCCAGTTCTTGCGTCGTCGGCGCTTCCCACTCCTTCCCCTCCTCGGCAGACCTTGCGCAGCCTCCCTCGGCATTCATTTCCTCGGCAAGACCCGCTTGTGCATGACCATCTTCCTCCACTCCCTCTAACCTTCCCCTCTCGCGAATGCAACCTTCCTCCTTTACCTTAGATTTCTTTTTTTTTTTTTTTTCCTTCTCCCCTTTCGTTTGCTAATGTCAACGTAGAAAAAGAAGGGAGGAGGGGGGGTGCTTAGCTTGCAAGATGCCTCTACTACTGCAGAACCCCTCCATGAAGATGCCTACTAAAAAACTGAGTTCGAGGAAACTGGTGTCGCTTCGCAGGGCAAAGTCCCAGGTTATGGAGGCGAGGTCGCAGTTTGGAAACGAACAGCTTGCTTTGGAGTCGCTGAAGAACTTGGAGGCCATCCAGGTATTGGGGAAAAAGAAAAAAAAAAAAAAAAAAGAAAAAAAACAGGAACACTATAGAGGGAAGATAAAAGTAGCGCAGATGTTCGCGAAGAACGCTGTGAAGAAGTCCGCATGGCCTCTGCCTGCGATCGTGGCGAAGTATCTCAATCAGTGGTTCAGCAAGCTGGCCGTCGTTGTCTTGGTATGAATAAGAAGAAAAAAGAAGGGAAAAAAAAAAAAAAATACACTTAACCAGAACCACCGAATTATTGTTCTCGCCGTACTGGTGGCATTCGTGGGGTGGAGCGTGCTCTCTGCGGCGCTGCTGGTAGAGAATGAGGTGGAGTCAAGCGAGCTGTGGAACCCTGTTGACATGAAGGGGTACAAAGACTGGAAGAAATACAAACAGTCCTTCCCGCCTTCAGGAAAGGTCACGCAGGTGGTTTTGAATAGTGCCGACGATGACATCAGCCTCCTCCGCTTGGAAGTCCTCGATAATCTACTGCTCATGCACAGCAGGATTGGGGACGAGGCGAAGTATCTTGAGTACTGCTTCAGAATAACCCCTGCAGAACCTTGCCCGAAGCTGTCGATCCTGGATGCCTGGGGGTTCAACAGTACCCTCATGCACAATGACCGCAACTTGCATGCCACTTTCGATAGTTACTTGGCAAGCTATTCCAACCCCGCTGAGTTCACAAGCGTAGTGCGGGATGCCAATGGCAGTATCACCAGTGTGCGGGCGGTCATGGAGGTGTGGACGTATCAACCATCTCCCAATGAATTTATATGGGACCTCGAGGATGTTTTGATGGGCACTCTCGCTTCGTGGCAGCTTCCTAGTGTGAACGTCTACGTCATGGCGTCAAGCTCTGTGAACAAAGAGATCAAGCGTGTTGTCGCACAGGATATCACCCTCATCGCTGTCAGTATTGTGCTTGTCGTGGTGTTTTGCGCCATTGCGCTGGGCGACAGGACGCTTGTCGGCAGCAGGCTGCTGCTTGGCATGATAGCCACGTTTTTCATGTTGCTCGCCTTCCTCATCGGTATTGGGTTTTTGCCTCTCGTCGCTCAGACTATGACGCCCATCACGCCGCTTGTGCTCTTTGTGCTGATTGGTATTGGTGTTGACGATGTCATCATCATCGTCGACTGCTACAACGCGCACTTCTACCTCACAGACCAGAAGAAGCGCATGGCGAAGTCCCTGTCTAACTCCGGCCCTGCCATTACCCTCACAACAGTCACTGATGTCCTCGCCTTCGCGGTGGGCTCCAGTGCCACCATGCCCGCTGTGCGGTCATTCACCATCACCGCGCTGCTTGTTATTTGTGTCGACTTCCTCATTCAAATCACGGTGTTGCTCATCTTCATCGATCTTGACGAGACCCGTATTACGAACAACAGGCTGGACGTGCTCTTCTGCGTTGTGCTCCCCGATAGGTACACTACCGTCAAGCAGCTGTTGCTACGTCTACGCGCTCCTCCTGAGCGGCGTCCCACTGCGCGTGCATCACAGATAAGGTTCTCGATTAGTGAACCTCTTCCACTGTTGCCGCCCTCGCAGCGGAAAGTCAGTCTGCCGAAGGAACTTGACAACAGCGCCACGGAATCGATGGAAGGCAGCGGCAGCACGACGTCGCAACCGCAACATCTGATGCCGAGGAGGAAGAGCTCGTTGTTCGTGCAGACCTTATCCGGGATGAAACGACGTTCCATGGTTACGGGGAAGTCCATTAAGGATTCGTTAGCTCCACTGCCCTCATTAGACTTGGTGGACATCATGGACAGCGTAGAGGAGGAGAGTGTGATAAACACGGGGGAATATTCAGCTGATTTGAACACCCCGGAGCTAAGCGTACTGGAATTAGATGAGAGCGGGGACAAGTCACCCGACCTTGAGCATAAGGAGATAAAAGACAGTGTGCTGAGGAACAAACAGCAGGACATCAAAATAGATGCAGCCTCGCTGGCCTCTACAGAGATGACGGAACCGCTTAACGACGAGGACCACACGACTATGATCACGAAGTTTATGGTGAACTGGTACGGGCCGGTTCTGACGCACCCTGTTGGGAAGTTGTTGGTGGTGGGGGTGTTCCTCGCGTGGGCGATTTTCTGTGCGACGTTGATCCCCAGTCTGAAACAGGGCTTGTCGCTGTCGGAGACGCTGCCCACAGACTCCTATGTGAAGGACTTCATCGAAGTTCAGAATTCGTACTTCGTAGGCATCGCTTCAGAGCTGCATGTTGTTCTGTACCAACCGGCAGACCTCAACTGGACATCGGTGGAGTTTACGAACACGCTACGTGGCCTACAAGATGTGCTTGAAGCAGAAGTGTCCATCTCCAGCTTTGTACCGTGGCTTATTGCTTTCAGGGAATGGGCGGTTTTAACAACAAACTCAAGCGAGGCGTACGTCACAGAGAATTTTTACGACCTCCTCAAAGTGTACACAACGGAGGTGTCGAAGATAAGCACGATGCTTGTTTACAAACAGGACGGCACGCTGGAACAAATACGGTTAACAGGAAAACAAAGAATCTCAGACGGGACGTGGGAAAAGGCGTCTGACATGAACAACGTGAGGGCTACCTTCGCAACGTGGCAGGACCAGCATCACATCGACGGCTTCATCGTGACAAGGTGGTACGCCTTCACGGACGCAGACGTCATTATCGACACGATGATAAGGGACAATCTGGTGTATTCAGGTCTGGCGGTGCTGCTTGCTTTGATGTTTTTTGTACCCCCGATGATGGCGGTACTGGTGACGATGGTGGTTGCACTGATAGATGTGTCGATTTTGGGATGGATGTATCTTACAGGTGTCACTCAGTCCCCTGTTAGTTATATTGTTATTGCCATGTCTATTGGTGTGTCTGTGGACTATTGCGCGCATATTGGTATTGCTTTTACGAACGCCCGTTTGCACGAGTCCGAAGAATTGCGCAAGAAGACGCCTCGTAGTGCGCCTTATTATGTTCGCGTGGCGTTGGAGGAAATCGGTGGTAGTGTTGTGGCAGGAGGTCTCTCCACCCTCTTGGGTGTCGTGGCTCTTGCAGGCTCTTCGTCCTCGACTTTTCTTATCTTTTTCAAGATGCTTTTTGCCGCCGTTCTTTTCGGCATGATCCACGGGTTTGTTTTCTTCCCTTCCGCCCTTGCGTGCCTCCCACAATTCATGGTGTCTATTCTTGTTTTAGACCCTCTGTAAAAGTAACATAAAAAAAAAAAAAAGAGGAATACGGTTTCTAACACTCCTAAACTTTACCTTTCCTTTTTTTTTTTTTTTTTTTTTTTTTTTTTTTTTTCCTTCTCCTCTTTCTGTTCTCTCTTTTTTAAAAGACCTCATGGGTCTATCACATCTCATGGTGGGATACCTCAAACCGTCGGCGGTTAGGTTGGGGTAACGTAAAAATAGAAGGAAGTCCATCAGATGTGTTGTTCGCTGTTGACTTCCTAGTCTGGGACCTGTACACCGCACGCATTAAGAACACGACACGGGTAACTCCTCTATCTCTTAAATATATTTTCCCCCCCTAGGATTGGCAGCGCCCTGATTGTCTGTTGTCCAAAAACTTTTCTTTCTTTTTTTTTCTTTTTTTCTGCCCGTGCATATACGCCTTCAAAAATAGTTGTACCTTTTCTCCGTTCCTACTTGTTTTTACTATTCTAATTGGAATGTTGACAAACAGGCGGGGGGGGGGGACAAAATTTCTCATTTGCATGTTTCTTTTTGCTTTTTTAATAATTTTCCTCTCCCGAAGAACGCGTCTTTAACTTGTCAAAACAAAAAAGGGTTTATGAACTTTCTCCGGATTTTTCTACCTGGCACGGACAAACAACGGCCAGTCTCTTTTTTCTTGGTGGGGGGTCACCGCCCCTTAAAAAGCTCGAAATTTTACTTTCCGCCGCTATTTGGGGGTTTTTGTGACTTCTATGTGACGTATCCACAATTTTGAGCGGGTGTGACAGAGCCATTTGAGCCGTTCAGTGTTGAGTGTTGCTTAAACATAGCAGTAAAAGTATCGGTTCTGTTTTAGGGTATCCAACTTGCATATTTCGTGGCGATTTTGGGGTGGTACAAGTGGTTTTTTAGGCCTTTGTGTCACATATGTGCAAGACACAGTTTTAGCCTAATTTCGACCCATTGACCCCCAGGGCTATGCTGGTAAGAACGGGGAAACCGTTTCCGTATCCGTTACCTTATTTTTTCAGATACCTAAGGAACGCGACTCCTTTTCAGAGGAAACGTGTTCTCTTCTACATATATCCAATGCTTTAACATGCTAAGACTTTTCTTCTTCTTCAGCATATGCTGCTCGTCTTCTGGTTAATGTCACATGGCAGTGTTCTCACTCTACAAGGGATATCAATCCCCCCTTTTTTTTTGTCCCTCCTCTACCCACGTTTGCGCAACTGCCTTCTTTCCAGAGACAGTACGCGGAAGCACCCCCTTACCCCCTTACCCCTTACTCAGTTCCCTTCCACGTTTTGTTACAGTTATCGTAGCCATATCTGTCACTTAAAGGTATTGAAAAGGAACAATGAAAAGACATCTGCTTTTCTCAATATTAGCCTTGGCGACAGCGGTGGGTGGTGAGCTGCTGATCTGTGTTGATGACATGGAGTGCAAGGCCCAATCCCCTGACCTAAGATGTGTGCGCTTCATGGTGGATGGAAATGTGCTGGGAGAAGGCGCTTGCAAGCCGTTGATGAAACTGGGCGATGTGTGCTATGGGGACGCCGTAAGTGTGTATGAGCCACAAGAGAACGGGTGTCCTGAAGGCACGGTGTGCAAAACAGCTGACTACTTTGCGGACTACAAACAAGCAAGTGATCATGTCGGGGATAATGTTGCGAGCCATACCATCCATATGTTGAAAAAAGTAAAGACTTGCCAGGCGATCATCGAGCCTGTCAAGAACTGCACACACAGCGACAGAACCATCGAGCACGGGAAGTCCATTCGAGTCCAAGACCAGACCTGCGTCTGCTACTCTGGACTGGTCACATGCATGAACCTGCCTTGTGAAGACCGCCCCATTTGCGAAGGAAGTGAAGACTGCCTGTCGAACACCTGCGTCGACACGCCCAACGGTGCGCGGTGCACGATGAACGGGCAGGGGATCTTCCCCACAGTGAACGGTACCTGCGAGGAGAGGGCCGAGGCGGACGACCTCTGCTCCGCCGACGAGCACTGCGGCGCCCTGAGGTACTGCGACGTTGACACCGCTACATGCTTGATGCGTGTCGAGCTAGGCGGTGCATGCACACCTAACGGGAAACCTTGCGTCACAGGGGCCGGATGCACAAACTTCAACTCTCGATACTGGAGTGACTACGATCCTTCAAGCCAGTTGGTTTGTGAGGTTCAGAAGGTTGCTGGCGAGTTCTGCGGGTACAACGGCGAGCGCCCCTCCACTATACCAAAGCCACAGTGCGAGGCCGGCTCGAAGTGCCTGCGGGCAGACGGCGTGATAGTTGAGTGGTTCCTGACATGCCAGCATACCCTCGTCGAACCTGTCGAAGGTCCTCCAACAGGCAAACCCGTGCCCGTGGTGCAAGGTATCTGCCAAAGCAACGCGGACTGCAATGGTGACAATGTGTGCGACATGTTTCTCAACCCAGAGACCGGCTCTGTCATGAAAGAAGGTGTTTGCGGGAAGGCGATGAAAGAAGCCGGTGATGTGTGTGCGGGTCCGAGGGCTGTGTACCCGTACCTGCTTCACACGTGTATGGAAGGGACTAACTGTCTAGTGATTCCAGGGGCGGTGCCTGACTTAGGGTTCCCCACTATTATGGAATTCCGTCCGTCGGTGTATCTATGCACGGCAGGGCAGGCGCCGATGCTGCCTGAGGCTAGCTGCTTCGATGTCGCACACAACATAACAGTGCTGCATGGTCGTAGTTTCTACAATGTTGATGATGGGAATTGCAAGTGCTACAATGGTACGTTCGAGTGCAAGAAGCTGCAATGCAGCAACGTTGACAGAGGTTGCTGCAACCAAGACAGCGACTGCGGGGTGAACGAGAAATGTAATGAGATGAACAGGAACTGCGATGTGCTGCAGCCATTAGGTGAACCGTGTGACACTATCCTGGCTTGTGAGGACGACTTGTGGTGCCACAATAGCAAGTGTGTGGACAGGCTTCCTGGTGGTAGCCACTGTACGAACGATGGCAGTTGTGGTGTTGGTCTTGCATGCAGGTCAATAGATCAGGTTTTCGATGAAAGCGTCTTAGCATGCAAAGCTATTCCAGACACTCCAGCCCCCCCTCCGTCCCCTGCCACCCCCGCACCAAGCACACCAGCGCCTCTCACTTGGTCGCCTAAAACGCCAGCACCACTGACAACTGCCCCGCTCACCCAGGAACCGACTGCAATTCCTACTCTCGCTCCCAACACCCCCGCTCCCCCGCAGCCCGAGTCTTCGAAGGCAAAGAAAGCTGTCATCTTTCTTGCCATTCTTTGCAGTGTTGCCTTCATTGGTTTTATCGTCTTTTACGCCTTCTGTAGAGCGAAGGCTGGCGGTGGCGACTATTTCGTCGAGATGACCCCAGTCAACTAGTCCACAGTCTTCTTAGTGTTTGATACAAAAAAGGAAAAACGAAACAAAAAACACATATCATGCACCATACCACCCCAAAGTACCATACCCCACAGGAAGTATGTCCGCAAAGCCACCTTTTAAAAAGGTCACGAGAGATGTCGAGCGCATTAAAGTAGCAGTAAGAATACGCCCTATGATCAAGATGGAGAAGGGGGACAGTGAGGTTGTGAGGGCCGTGAAAGGTGTGAATGCTTTGAAAGTGGAGGGGATGACAGAGGAGTTGCAATATGACTACGTGTTCGGGCAAGACAGCAGCCAGAAGCAGGTGTACGTGGACGCGGTGGCCCCGCTGGTAGAGACGTGGGTGAACGGGTACAATGCTTGCTTGTTCGCGTACGGCCAGACTGGCAGTGGAAAGACGTACACGATGCTCGGTCCTGATGGCGGTTTGAAGAACTTGGAGGGGATGATTCCTCAGGTTGCTAAGCAGGTCTTCGAGAGCATCCAGCAGGAAGAGAAGGATTTCAAGCTCTTGATGGGCTCTTCGTGCGTGTCGCAGTTCCAAGTGCGTGCATCGTACGTAGAAGTGTACAACGACGATGTCCGCGACCTCCTAGGCACCGACGACCCTCCTGCCGAGCTCCAGGTGCGTGAGAAAGACCTCCGTGTGTACGTTGAAGGCTGCAAAGAGGTGGAGGTCAAGACACCTGAACAAGTGATAAAACAGATCTACAAAGGAAGCAAGCGACGCGCCACCGGCAGGACCAACATGAACACCCACTCCAGCAGGTCGCACGCCGTGTTCACGCTCATCCTGGAACACAGGTGGCGGAACTCTTCTGACAAAGAACGCCAATTTCACAACAAGATATCTTACTTCAACCTAGTCGACCTAGCAGGGAGTGAGAGGTCTAAACGCACTGGAAACAAGGATGTTGCCTTTAAAGAGAGCGTGTCCATCAACAGCGGTCTCCTTGCGTTGGGAAACGTCGTTGCAGCCTTGTCTGGAGTGAGTGGAAGGGGCGCACACGTTCCATACAGGGACTCTACACTGACGAGGCTCCTGCAGTCGTCTCTCGGGGGTGACAGTAGAACAGTGATGCTAGCATGCGTGAGTCCTGCTCTCAGCAACATCGACGAGTCTACAGGGACTCTAAAGTACGCGCACGTTACGAACAGCATCAAGATCGCTCCCAAGCAGCACGTGGAAGTAGTTATGGAGGAGGCAGGTCCTATGGACAATGACGTGCGAGACCCTGACAGCAACTTGGACCGGAGATGCTTATGGATCGACACGTCGTATCACGGCTCAATCTACGCACGGTGCGTGGGCGACGTGGAGGACCCGCTGATCCTGCTCATCCACGGGTCAGGGCCTACGAACTCGTCGACCTGGTGGAACAGCTTGGTGCACGAGTTAGCTGTCACGTCGAGTAGAAGCTTCTTCATGGTGAGCATCGACTGCCCTGGGTACGGCCGGACAGTGGGCGACAAACAAGACGTGAGGTCGAACCCTGGGTCCCTTGTGAAGGATATCATCAATTCGTTAGGCAGAGCAAAGGCGTTCTGTCTGGTCGGGTCCTCACAGGGGAGCTGCTCGACATTCAACGCCGTGCTGGAACACCCGGACATCACCGACTTCGTGGCAGTGATGGACCCTGTGGGGCACGACGTGTTCAGGTACAAGGCGATTAAGCAGCCAACGTTGCTGATCTTTGATGTGGAGGATGCCGGGCACCCTGTCAAAGTGGGCAGGTGGATGCGAGACAACCTCCCACACCCACACTACCATGAGTTTGCTGCTTCAAAGACACCTTTTTGGCATGTTGACCACATGGCGACTGAGATGATGAAGATGTTCTCGTCGTACATGACCTCTATGCGTAGGGTGTCCCCTGGCACCATGATGACCCGTCTGGCAGGTGGGCTCATCAAATGGTGTGAAAACGAAGGATATGGCGAGCCCATCAAGCAGATCGACGAAGGGCTGCTGGACCCACCATCGACTTTCATCGAAGAAATGCTCGGTGAGGATGTCATGAGGCAGCTCAGCGTAGATGAAGAGGTGTACGAGGAGTCCCCCGACACATGGGAGAAGAAGGCAGACATGAAAACTGGAAGGGTGTTTTATTTTAACAGGAAGACAGGCGAATCTACATGGAAGCGTCCGATACACGCAAGCGTCGAACATTTTAAGGAGCAACATGAGAAGAGCGACACTACAGATCTATTTTGCGAGGAAGAAGAGGAAGAACAACGGCAGATCGAGACCGAGGAGGAGAAAGCAAAGAGAGAAACGATGGAACGAGGGAAAACACACTGCGACCTATGCGCAAGGATGCTGTGGCGCCCTGTGAGGATCGATCCATGCACGCACACTGTGTGCGAAATGTGTGCAACGCGAACATTGACATACAACAAAATTTGCCCAGTGAAAAAATGCCGTGTTGCCGTGAAGGGTAAACAACAAGACGCAGTTCACCACGAACAGAACATCACGAGATTCACTGAGAAAGAAGTCGCCCAGCGGGAGGATGAAAACTCCAAAGAATCTCAGATCAGAGACAGCTCACTCCGGATAGTTCTCGAATACGGAAACACTTCATCTGGAACTACCGAAGGATCATCACACACCGTGCAAGCCCACATGAAGGTTCTTAAAGTAGAGAAAGGCAAGCTGTACAAAAAGAAAATGGTGAAGCCCAGCATCAAACGTGTTGATTTCAACATTAACCCTTGCTACCCAAAGTCGGCGGTGAAGGTCTCGGAGTCTCCGTTCACACTGACGCGCACCATGTCTTCTCGCTTCCCCTGTGACATGACCATCAAGTGGTCTGATACGCTCCCTTCCATTACAATCCCGTACACGATCCAGCACCAGTTGGTTACCCAACGCAAAGCTGTCATCATCGTCAGCAACCCTGACAAAAAACCCTCCAACGCCACTGTTGTCATGTCCGGTCTCTACCCTGAAGTGTTTGTTTGAGAATCTGCTTTACACGGGTTAACACCCCCCTTTTCTTTCTTTCTTTCTATCTGAGAGACTGCCTCAAGATTGTCTTTTCCCCTCCCTCTTTTCCCCCCCACTTCTCTCTCCCCTAGCCTTTGACGCGGAAAAAAAAGTAAGAAGCATAAGAAGAAGCGAACCCCCCCCCCCCCCCCCCCCCCCAACCGTCCTCTTTTGTATCTTGCACTACACCACACACAGGTGTTGATGAGTGGCTCACCAACGATAGAGACGAACAGATGGTGGAAGGTAATACAGAATGTACTCCGGTCGGGTGAACTGAGGAGGAAAGTGGAGCAGGTGCCACATGATGCTGCAGATCAGGTGTTGGTGGTAGCGATGGAAGTTGCAAAGCAGCAGTCGTGGGGCCCGAAGCTGGTCGACTCCTTGTTGTGGGCGTTGCGTTTTAAGACGCCGAAGGAGGTTCTGATGCCGATCCTTGAGGCTCACGGTTGGGAGAATGGGGACTTCAAGGACGTTCTGACTCCAGACAAGGCTTTGAAATTACATGCTGATATGGTGGTTGCTTTCGCAGTTGCTGAGCACGAGAAGACCCCACCTCCTGCGGAGCTCCAGGTAGCCCGCCCGATAACACCGCGCTCCCGTCAGAGGAAGCAATCCCGGTCCATCTTCCATACCCTCTGTCTTGTCCTCAACCTTCTACACAACCCTTCTGACCCACAGATGCGCCGTAGGCGGCAGCTCCACACCGACCTCGGCCTTGACATCAACCAGATGGAACCCAAGCACCTCTACACCGCAGCCCTCCGCGAGGTCAACGCTATGCAGACCCTGTGGACCAATCTCACCGACGCACTCAAAACCCTCCCCAGCGCGATCAACAGGGAAAAGACAAGCACTTGGAAACCAACCCTCCGGAAGCTTGACAAGACCCTGAGCCAGATCCACCCCCCCGCGCAGGAGGCACTCCTTGTCATCGACATCTCACAAGCTCTGCTCGAATCGCTGAGCACGCTTATGCTAACAGGAGGCAAGCGAAGAGTTAGCATTTCATTAGGTGTCGAACAAGGGACACAAACAGGCGTTGAGTGGGGTTGGAACACAGCTGCAGCCAGCAGACAGCTTACGTTTGGGCACCACGGGACAATGTGTAAGACATCAGCTTCCAGCGACGTGTCAGTGGTAGGGGCCATCATGTACAGCGAGAAGGAGACGGGGTGGGTGGAAATGAGATGGAACATTGGGAGGAAGCCTGACCCCTGCGGGGTGTACGTGGGTGTGGTGCCGCCGAACACCACACAATTCAAGTATCCCAACAAATGGGGTCTGTTGTGGCGTCCTGACGGCAAAATATTTATCCCAGGCAGCTCTGTGCACGTGGACCAGACGGATGGTTACGCACCAGGAGACTTCGTGTCGATAAAGGTCAGCTTCCGGGAAGGGATGGCAAAGCTCTTCAAGAACAGCAACTGCATCCACCACGTGAATGGTGTCCCTGCCGCGCCGCTTGTGCCGTTCGTTCAGTTCATCGACGCACCTAACATCCCTGTCACGCTGCTTCCGCCTGGAAAGCGCAGAAGGAGCTCCGTAGTCAAGTCGAAGGACTCCCTCGTGTGGAGTCTCATGCACCGTCTTGCTAATACGGAGCAAGGCTTGATGGCACTCCATGACGAGCCTGTTGCCGTCCTGCCTCCCATGGGGAATGTCACTCTTGTCTTCACCGACGTTCAGTCGTCAACTTTGCTGTGGGAGGAAGACCCAGAAAACATGAAGAAATCTCTCGCTGTGCACAACGAACTGTTCAGGAAGCTCATCTACAAGTGGGGCGGGTACGAGGTCAAGACAGAGGGCGACGCTTTCATGATAGCTTTCTCCAGAACCTCTGTGGCGCTGCATTGGGCTATGGACCTGCAAGCGAATCTCCTACAAGCCGAGTGGCCAGAAGAGCTCATCAGAAAGACTGATCTCCCCGCCACGAAGGTATCTGTGGACGGGAAGACTATATTCCGCGGGCTGCGAATCAGATGCGGGATCCACACGGGGGAACCAGATTGCGAACGTGACCCTGTCACGGGGAGGATGGACTACTTCGGTCCTGTCGTCAACCTGGCAGCTCGTATCTCCTCTGTCGGCAGGGGCGGCGAGACCATCGTAGGGGGTGCCGCGTTCAAAGAGCTGCAGAAGCAAGGCGCCCTACCCGACAAGGATATTTTCCTCAAATGCCAGGGTGTCAAACAAATGAAGGGCATCGCGAAGCCAGAGCCTGTCTTCACTCTGCTTCCCGCCAAACTAGAAAGCCGGATCAAGTACTGGGAGTACGAGGAAGGAAACAAGGCACAGGGCATCACAGCGACCAGGAAGGACTCACATCTGTCACCATCATGGGCGAAGAGGATAGGACAGGAGTGGCACAAGATAGCAAAGAACACAACGACACGTAGGCGGAAGGTGAGCGTGTTGGAGTACACAGTTGACAAGCTGCAGCTGCGTACGAAGTGGATGACACATCAAATTGAGAAACGCGAAGCAGCTACCATGAACATGCATGACACTTTCAAGGTGGCCGTCGCTCCCACAGGTGACCAGGTGGCTGTTGTTTGTCTTGCTTTTGATTCAAGCTTTTCGAGGTCATGCATCGAGAGGGTGCTGCATGTTTGCAAGGAGATTGTGGAAAGCAAAGTGAGTGCCTGGCAGGGGTATGTCATACGCTCTCTGGAAGAGCGGAAGCATAAGCCCCTCGTCGCCTTCTGGTCGCTAGAGGCCGCCATCCAGTTCTCAGCAGACGTGCAACGCTCGTTTCTCACAGCACAGTGGTCTGAACAGGTTTTGAAAGAGTTCCCCGAGCAGTGCGACGGCGACACTGTCATCTTCCGGGGCCCCGCATTGTCCATGGGGTTGGCAAAGGGCGGTCAGAAGATGGAGAAGGACGGTGGATACCACCCTGGCTTGCTACACGCAGCAGAGGCGTGTGCTGCGAGGGCGAGAAATGGCGAGATCATAATCAACTCCGTGCTCCTGGTGCCAGGCAGCGGGAACTACGACTTGATCCTCACCATCATCGATATCCACGAGGATGAGGACAACGTGCACAGCTCGCTGATCCCCAAGGGGCTCCAGGCTAGGTTGGACACGTGGGCAGCAGTCGATGTTCCGAAAGCACGCCCCAAGCTAGCTGGGTCCAGGTCGCAGGCGCTCCTGACGTCGGGCAGTGAGGAGATACGGCGGAGCAGCGAACTGTCGTTGAAGCGTGAGGAGAAGGTGTCGGAGATCGTGAAAATACAAGAAACGCTGAAGAAGAAGGAGGAGTACATACGTGTGCTGCAAGCAAAGGAGGACACACGCAGACAACAGCACATGGCGGAACTGAAGGTGCGCGACCAGCGCATCGCCGAGCTGGAGACACTACTAGGGAACGATGCAGTCCACATGAACCTGGACTCCCCGAGCAACGCGTTCATCCCGGCGGTGGTGGCGGGGTCGCACGACGATCTCGTTGCGAGGCTGGCGAAGGTGGAGAACGAAATGATCACATCGGCAGAGAAGCTGTACAGGAAGGAGGAAGAGATCAAACAGCTGAGAAAACAATTCGACAGCCAAACATCAGAATCTGCGAAAATACAAGCAATAAGAGAGGTGATGCAAGCTAGGGACAGGGAGCTGGATGACGTGAGAACATCATACCTGCGGGAGAAGGAAAGACGGGACAGGGCGGAGAAGAGAGCGAAGGAGCTGTTGAAGAGCCTGGACGAAGCAGAAGACAAGATCTCAGCGTTGCAAGTCCAATGCGACTCGCGGAGCATGACGCCGATGCCTTTGTCGCCCATGCCACTGCACCTGACGGACAGCGATGGTCTCTCCAGCAAGAGCATGCTGTCCCCGTCACAGTCGCCTTCACCCACAACTTCAGATTCAAAACGCATGTTATTCAGGCGCACGATGCACCTCACTCCAACGACTTCGCCTTTCCCCTCACCTGGTGTCCGGGCCACGCTCTCCCCCACTGCCATCCCCACACAAGGGGGCAGTAATTTCCATTCTCTAATGCAGAGAAACGCCACACGGAGCAACAACACTGTTGGGAATATACACCTTAACATTGCGCGTGCGAAGTCAGCTGGTATTACCCCAGGACGTGTTCGGGTCAGAGATAGAAAGTGAAAAAAAAAAGAGAGAACTTTTAGCTAACCCCCCCCCCCCCCCCCCTCCCCCCCAGTCTACGTACTAGACTTTAACCGTGCGGGGTGTCCACCGTTAAACACACGCGCGAAGTCGGCTGGCTTTTCAACTCCCGTCGGGTGTGGCGGTAATGAGGACGCAAAGTGAAGGGAAAACAAAAGAAGGGAGGGGGATATTTAAAAAAAAAAAAGAAAAAGAAAAAGAAGGCAAAGAAAGGAAGAGGGAATAAAAGAGAGAATTTTCTTGTCACGGCTTGGTCTGCCCTGCTCTCTTCCTTTTTCTTTTTTTTTTTTTTCTTCTGGGAGCGAATGAGAAGAGAAGTTATTTCAAAAAAAAAAAAAAAAAAAAAAAAAAAAGAAAACGGAGAAAAGAAAAAAAAAAGTAGATTTTCTTTTTCTCTCTTCATCTTTATTCCTCCTTTATTTTCTTTTACCCCCTAGTTTAATAGGGTTGAAGTGTGTTCATTTTTTTTTTCTTCTTCCCTTTTTTTTTCTCCCTCTTAAGTATACCCTTATAGAGTGCTCTCAAGAATGCTTTTTTTTTTTTTTTTTTTTTTTTTTTTTTTTTTTTGCTGTTTCCAGCTTCTAGTTCCTTTTCTTTCCCTTAAGCACTGGCAGGCTGTATGGCTCTCTGAGCTGTGCTTTCTTTTTATTACTTATGTTTTATTTTCTGTGTAGGTGCATTTTTTTTCTTTCTCCATTCTGTTGTTCCTTTCATTTTCACCTCCTTTCCCTCTTCCTTTCCTTTCCTGGAAAGATTCTTTATACTGTTTTTTAAAAAAAAAAGTATGATATTTTTTTTTTATTATTCACCATAACACAGGAGAGAAACACAAAAAATAAAAAAAAGGGGAGCAATTCACTTAATACCCAAGAAAAGTGCCGAACTTCACTTAAACCACTAAACATCACTGAAAATAGTTTTTTTTTTTTTTCTTCTTCTGGTAATAAGTGGGGCCAACAGTACTTTTTTTTTTTTGGGGTATGAAGTGATTACTCCCTTTTATAAAAAAAAAGCCAACCAAAAAAAAAAAAAAATAGGGAGAGTGCACGGATTATTGGAAACAAAAAAGTGCCTCTCTCTCTCCCCCCCCCTTTTTTTTAAGGAGCAGGGGTAGGTGGAGATGATGGCCCAGTTTCCCCCGATATTCCCAATAATCAAATCTGTAAGCACCCTTTTTTTTTCTTCTAGAAGTACGCGCTATGTTTCTCTGAAAAAAAGAAAAAGGAAAAAAAGAAAGAAATAGCTTCCTGGCGCGTGAGCTGCTGTTTGCCCAGTACAACGAAAGAGAGGGACAAAAAGAAATGGATAATTTTTTTGTGCGTGTGTTGGATGGAAAAAGGAACTAAGGAGTTTTCTTCTTTTGCCATTAGGACGGGGGGGGGGGGGGGGGGGGGGTTGCACCCCCCAACCATCATCAAAAACCTGTCTATCTAGTTACCAGTACTATTTTTTTTTCTCAAAGCAAAGATGAGGGCCCCTCCATTAATGCCGCATGTTTTTAATAACATCACCCTCACTTCTTGCTGCGAGGGTCCATTTTAGCCCGTTTTTTTTTTTTTATGAGTTTTGCGAATAAACCTCCCTTACGCTTGTGCCATGGGAGGGGGAAAGAAAAAAAAATAAAACAAAAGGGGGGTATTAAGAAAAAAATATAAGTAACCCTTCCCCCCCCCCTTTTTTTTGAATTTCTTTAAAAAGAGTGCGTAAGGCAACACATTCAAAAAATAAAGTAAAAAAGTTTTTTTAAAAAGGGAAGGAGGGAGAGAGAGGGAGAGTGAGACAACAAAGAAGAAGGGGAAAAAAATGTCAGATGGAGATATCATCATCCCCTATATGCGGAAGCTAGAAAGACTAGCGGGCGAGATGGGAGTGGATGTTGATGGGAAACAACCTGACGAGGAAGAGGTGGACACAAGCAATATGACGAAATATGAGAAGAACAGGTAGCGCGGGAAAAAAAAGATTAAAAAAAAAAAAAAAAAAAAAAGGTTCGCGGTCACAAAAACGATGAAAGGCGTGAGAGACGATTTGAAGGTTTTGGAGGAGATTGAAAAGGGCAAGACAAACGCGTCGGCGGCACGAAAAGCGGAACTGTCAAACAAAATTAGGAAAAACCTCAGAAGCATGAAACTCGACGCAGCGAACCTGAAGAAAGACGCAGCAGGCGAAGGGAAGCTTGAAGAGTACGACGAGCTCATAAAACACATGAAAAGAACCGAAAAACTTCACTCCAACCGCTTCAGACAGAAAGAAATAGGCGACAGCCTTGAAGAGGGCGGTTTTGATTCTGGTGGAGCCGTGCCTATGAAATCTCTCTCTCAGCTGGAAGGCGATCAAGGGGATTTAAGCGAAGGACTGCTGGACCCTGCAGAAGACGAAGAGTTTCAACAATTTTACCAGCAAACACGTGAAAACGATCAGAAAATCGAGCAGGGGTATGGGAAAAAAAAAAAAAAAAAAAAAAAAAAAAAAAAAAAAAAACAGGCTAACGAACATTTCTGCCGGGCTAACCAGGCTTAAACAAAACGCGCTCAACATGGGTGATATTATTGAACAGCAAAACGAGATGCTTGACAGGATAAATGATAAGGCGGACGGGGTCACCCGTCAGATTCACGGTCTCAATAAAAAATTAAAGAAAACCCTGAAAGAGGTGGAGAAAGACAAGTACTGCATGTATGTCATCTGCTGCTTGCTGTTGTTGGGCATAATCGGTGTAGTAGTTTCGCAGACAGGAATGGCGAAATAAAAAAAAAAAAAAAGGAGGGTGGGTAAAAAAAAATAGACTTAGAATGAAAAAAAAAAAGAGCGAAAAAAAAAAGAATTTGTTATTCCCTTTCCCTTCTCTACCCCATGTCCATCTTTTTTTTTTTGCTATTTGTTGGGGGGGGGGGGGGGTAATTCAAAAAAACCTATTTGTAAAAAAAAAAAAAAAAAAAAAAGAGAGAGAGAGACGTCTTTCATTTGCACCTGAGCGTGGTATTTTCTTTTTTTTTTTTGACTTTGAGGCAGAGTTCCGCTAGGTGCAAGTAAATGATTTTCCTCCTCCCCACTGTCCTGCCGTTGTTTTGGTTGGGGAAAAGAAAGGGGGAAAAAAAAAGGAAGAAAGAAAAAAAAAATCGATAGATTATTTTTGCTCGACTACACGCGGAATAGAGAGAACAAGAAAAACGTGAAAAATTAGGAGGGGGAAAAAAAAGACAGGTACTACAACAGGGGGGGGGGGGGGGGAGAGAACAAGGGAAAGAAGACCTTTTACTTGTTTTTTTTTCTTTTTTTTTCCTCCTCTCTCTCCCCTTATAAGTATCATTTGTTATTTTCTTTTTTCTTATAAAAGGTTTTCCATACATGTTGTCGTTTGATTTTTTTTCTCGTCCCCCCGCCACCCCCTGCCTTCTTCTTCTTCCCTTCTGCAGGATAGCTTAACTGCACAATTTCTGCTTCGTGTTCTTTTTTTTTTTTTTTCTCCTCTCATCCTTCTTTCCCCCAGAGGCGCTACTTTGTCTTCTTTTTTTTTTCTTTTTTTTTTTCGCACGACAAAGGGGAGAAAGCCGTCAATAGCACATTACGCACATCCCACACCCAAACACATTCTGTCCTGACCAGCAACACTGAAGCAGCCGCAGTAGTATTTGGAAATTATATTATTGGGAAAAAAAAAATCAAGAGCGTAAGCTGGGTAACAACCCATGGGTCCGGGAAAAAAAAAAGGCAGGTTTTTTATTTTTTTTTTTAAATGAGTTTTTGTTGTGCCCCCCCCCTTTTTTTTGTTTTGTTCATTTTAACCCTTACCAAGATCAAAACAAAAAAAAAATAAAAACAAAATAGAAGCGGGGTGGGGGAGGGGTGGGAGAGGGGAAGAGAAGAATTCAAAAAAAAAAAAAAAAAAAAAAAACACACACAAAAAAAAAAATTAAAATAAAAATGGATGTCAACAATGCAACAATCCTGCATTACGATGCAAGCGCCGACATCGAGCTACTAAAAACCGGGGTGGAGAAGATGTGGGTGCTGGTGAGCTGCTTCCTGGTGTTCTCCATGCAGGTCGGCTTCGCCTTCCTTGAAGCAGGCGGTGTACGCTCTGTCAATGTTGTGACAATAGTGTTCAAGAACCTAGGCGATTGTGCGATAGGAGCCCTCATGTGGTGGCTGGTGGGGTACTCCATCTCCCGGAAAGGAGATAAATTCTTGGACGGCTTCCACATGGTGAACATAGATGATCTTTCGGCATTCCTTCTCAACTTCATGTACCTCGCCACGGCCACCACCATCGTCTCAGGCGCCGTCGCAGAACGGATCAACCTAGGGGCCTACTACACCCTCACTATTCTAATCTCTTCCATAATCTACCCAATGATAGTTTATTGGGTGTGGGAAGGCGGTTTTCTCCGCGAATTTGGTGTTGTAGATGTAGCAGGTTCAATGGTCGTGCACATGTCCAGTGGAGTGTTCTCATTTGTAGCAGCGTGGATGCTTGGAAAGCGTAAGCTTCCTGGGGGAGCGGATCCATTTTCCGAGCAAGGAAAGCAAATCGCATCCCCACATAACAAATTTCTTCAAGCCGCAGGATCGCTTCTGTTGTGGTTCGGGTGGTTCTCCTTCAACACAGGTTCCATCTCTATCATCAAACACCCCAAGGCCGTTGAAACAGCGGCGGTGGCAACCGTTCTTGCAGGGTCTGCAGGGTCCGTGGTGGGAATGATAGCCACGAGTGTTATATACTCGCATCTTGACCTGGCACAAACGTGTAACTGTCTTCTCGCCGCACTTGTTTCAATTACTGCGTCATGTGCTTTTGTCAGGCCTACTATGTCTGTGTTCATTGGTGCTACAGGTGCTTGTATTTACCTCGCTGCACATCAGCTTCGTGTGAAACTGCGTGTTGATGATGTAATTGATGCTTCTGCTGTGCATGGTGCGTCGGGTCTGTTCGGGGTGCTGTGTGTATGTCTTGCTGATGAAGACATGCTCCGTGAGTATCTTGGAATGCCTGGGTTTCGACTCGATCGTGGGAAGCAGTTTGGGATCCAGCTTCTCTCTGCCGTGCTTATCATGTCGTGGTCCGCAGCGTGGTCTCTTGTTACATGTTACATCCTCAATAAGCTCAGGCTTTTCAGAGTTTCTCAAGAATCGGAAATTCAAGGTTGTGACGGTGCGCTTCTTAAATGTTGGGGTTACGATTACCTCGGGGATGTTATTGCGGAAGCCGCGCATAATCCTGTCGAGGGGATCCAGTTGCTGAGCTTGCAGTACAGTGCTGACAATACGTCGTGCCTGGGGAAGCCAAACCAGTTCTCCTTTGTGAACATGAAGGACCTTGAAAAATGTCTTGTGAAGGAGAAGGTGAAGGAGAAACCTGTTAAAAAAGATCGCCACGTGATCACCATCCCTGACGATGAAGGCGGGCCGTCAGAACACGAAGACGAACAACCGCAAGCGGTGATGGAAGAGGAGCAAGAAGAGGTGCTTGACAAAATAGACGAGATGTCAGATGATGAAGAAGTAGACCCTGCATTCCTGCGCCAGCGGATGTCTATTGACAGGCACTGCAACACAGACCTCGCTCACACACCATCGAGTTCTGAAGGGATTAACACAGCACCCGCAATTTTCACTCATTGCGGATATGGGGATATGCCCTATCCACCACCTCCTATGTATCCTTCAGATGTGTTGGTGCAAACAGGTCTGCATACTGCCGTGCTTGATCCTGAGCTGGAGCCTGATGCTACGACCTGTGGGGAGCTGAGTGAGATTCAGCAGGTTGTGGAGCCGGTTCTGACTCCCGCCGAGCAGCAGGTCAATGCCCTGCCTGTCTGTATGCAATGTGGCGCGAACAATTGGAAGCAGAAGCGAAGCAGGCCGAAGTACTTCATTATACAATGCTCTTGCGGGAGTGAAAGCACTTTGAGGAAGGATGCTGATATGTTCCGTGTATGTGGAAAGGGGGGGTTTAAACAAAAAAAAAAAAAAAAAAAAACAGGACCGGTGCCGTGTGAAAGGATGCCCTGGGTGCGAAAATATGCACTTGAACTTGGTGTACACGAAACGGTATCCAGAGTGATAAAAAAGAAAAAAAAAAACCCTTTGTAGGAATGGTAAGCAGCGAAGCTGATGGAAAGAAATTGTTTTTTCACAATTTAAGAAAGTTAAGAAAAAATTAAAAAAAATAGTTTTTTATTTCTTTTTTTTTTCAGTAAGACGGGTTAAAAAAAATCCAGGGGGTGGGGACTAAAAAAAAAACCGGAGAAAAACACTAAATATTTCTTCTTTTTTTTTTTTTCCTCTTATTTTCTGATCGCCGAGTTGACTAATCCCTGATCCCCCCCCCCTCCCCTCCCCACCCCCCTGGAATTTTAGTTTCCCATTCATGGTTATGGTTCGTTGCAATGTATTTTTTTTTTTTTCAGTTTTTGTTTACGTATCCCCCTTCTCTCTCTTTCTTGCCCAGCCCTTTCCTTTTTCTTTTTTTTGTTGTAACCAGCCGTTTCGACTACCCCAGGCAACTCTTGCTTAGCAGTAACAAAGCTTTAAGCTGGCGAACAGAGAAGATAAGAAAGGAGAGGGAGAAACCCCCCGTTCATTTTCAAATGTCTCTTTTTTTTTTTTTTTTTTTTTTTTTTTTTTTTTTTTTTTTTTTTTTTTTTTTTTTTTTTTAATTTTCCGCGCGGTAACACCATTATTAAAACATCCCAACTAAGTTCTGTCAGCATATTGCACACAAGAAAAAAAAAAAAAAAAAAGAGAAAGAAAGAAAAAAAAGAAAAAAAAAGAAAAAAAAAAGAGGGGTAAACTTTTCCGATTTTTTCCCCTTTTAGCTACTTGCAAACGCAATTATTATTCCCCCCCCCCCCCCCCCTCCAGAAAATACTTCCAAAAAAATAAAAGAAAAAGAAAAAAAAAAAGAAAGAGTTCCAGAGTGTGAGAGAGAGAAAACTGTCATTTTTTTACCCCTTTTTTTTTTGCTGTGGGGGCTGACAGCGCGCTACATTACACTTGTTCGTTTTTTTTTTTTTTTTTCTTCTCATATCCGCTAAGTGACCCGGCCTATGTCCAAAATTGGGTCATAGGAATTTTAAGGGGGTATTCTTTTTAAAAACCTGGAAACATGGCAAAAAAAAAAAAAAAATGTCAAAAGGTTCATTGAATTCCATGTGCCGGACATGTAAGAACGAGGTTCCAAAAAAGATTGGGCACCGGGTACAAATAAACCGTTCCAGCTCGGATATGAAGCATAGTTTTTTTTTTTTTTTTTTTTTTTTTTTTTTTCTTTTGCAAATATCAATTATTTGCACAAACAATCTGACGGCTCTTTCTAGTTACCTCCGAGCTTCTTTCTCTTGAAATCTCAACATATATCCTGCAACCAAAAGATGCAGGCATGTTGCTTAATAATGAGGGCGTACCATGCACCCTAGAACAATCAGGTGTCTTTACTCTGAAATTCTTCGTTCGAAAGAAGTTTTTGTCGAGAGTAAGTAAAAGGATGTACCTTTTTTTTTTTTTCTTCTTTTTTTGCAGCGCACTTTTCTTCCCTCTTGCTAGCTTTGTCCAAAGCTACTCGCTCACCCCCTCTCCCTGAAGAAGTTTCCCCTTTACGGTGCACTAGAAACATAAGAGGGTGGGTCCCCACATTAGCTTTTATTCAGCTCCCCCCCCCTTTTTTTTCCTTGTTAAGTGCAACCGTCAATTCGTAGGCAGTATAGTTGATTTATATACAGGTTGGAGAAATCATCAGCCTTCAGCTGCAAATACTTTCTCAAAGCAAAAAAAAAAAAAGTCAACACATTCTTTTTTTTTTCCCCCTTCAACGGCATTTTTTTTTTTCCCCGTTTTTTTTTTTTTTTTTTTTTTTTTTTTCCAGGTGGTGGGGAATATGGAATTATTTATTTAAAGAAGTACATCAGATGTGTTGTTCGCTGTTGACCTCCTCGTCGGTCATTACCGGTGGCGCCCGAGTGGGAGAAGCAGATGCTCAGGGTGACGAACAGGCAGCAAACTGCACGGGCTCAGGATCTTGGTTACCCGGGTCGCCCCGCTGGGGTTGAGCTGCACACCGCACGCATTGAGGACACGACGCGGAACGCAGAAGAAGCTACAGTAGGCCGTGGTGCGCCCCTGTAATCAAGTAGATGGGACGCCCCCACCGGCTTCCTTTAAATTATCGAGTTTTTTTTTTTTTTTTTTTTTTTTTTTTTTACAAACCAGCATGCAAAACCTCCCCCATTCCTTTTTTTTGAGGATCCCCCCCCTTTTTTTTTGCTCCCACTCGTTTCGAGAGGAAGCCACCAAAGGGGCAGATTTTCTTTTTAAAAAAAAACGGAAAAGTACATCATCATGCACACCTTCTCTCTTCTTTCTAGTGATAACGAACCTTTTGTTTAGAAAATAATCTCAAATACTCCCCCTTCCCCTCCCTTGAAATAGGTTATCTGATGTATCTCTTATTTCTGCTCTAGTTGCTCTGGAAGGCGGGAAAAATCTTTAATAAATAAACTACATAGCTAAACCCTGTCAAGCATCCCCAGAAAATTTGCTATTCGTCAAGCGGGCGGCAATAAACTCAAACTGCCCCAGTCTTGAAATCCTTGTTTTGGTAGAGATCTTTTTCTTCCTTCAGGCGTCCTGCCACATACCGCAGGTACCCTTAAATGTCTCTTTTTTTTTTCTTCTTCTTTTTTTTAAAGGGTGGTCCTCAAGTGGGATTTGCCCTTAAACATTTTTTTTTTTTTTTTTTTTGTTTTGCCATCCGGTGGACCTTGCTTGACGGGATTTAGAGTTATGGAGCGACCACCATTACATTTATCTTTCCACTTTTTTTTTGAACGAGGGGCCGAAGGCCACACCACAGCAGAAAGGTTCGATCAAGAGATAGATTGAGACTCTTCAGGCGTCCTGCCACATACCGCAGGTACCCTTAAATGTCTTTTTTTTTTTTTTTTTTTTTTTTTTTTTTTTGCAAACGTGTTATCACTTTTTTTTTTTGAACTAAAGAGGATGAATGCCGCTGTCGAGGGTGCTGCAAAAATTGCGAGAACCTGAGGTGTGAAAAGGAGAAATCTGTCCGTTAAGTTAAGTAGTTACGTATATTGTTCCCGTCGGAAGAAAAACAAATGAAGTCTTTTTTCTTCTCCCTCCTTTTTCTTCTCCCCCCCCCCCCCCCCCTTCCGCTTTTCATTTTCACAAAAGCAGCATAACAAAAAAAGGGGGGGGGGGGAAGCATAAAAAGCACGTCTCTTTTTTCTTCTTCTTTTTTTTTGACAAAAAAAATTTAAAAAAAAAATCCAGTTTTGGGGAACAGCTGGCCCCCTGTATACAACGAGGAAAAAAAAAAAAAAAAAAAAAAAAAAACGATTGGTTTTTCCTCCTCTTCTTACAGAGACTATACTTGTTCTTACAAACAAAAGAAACTGCGCAAAATACTGGAAAAAAAAAAATTCACTCGTGGTGGCAGTGGTTTTGACGAGTAATGACGGTTATGTCACAGCGAAGCTAGAATTATCCACAAGTGAAATCATCAATTTTATATTCACGACAGCAAAAATTTGAGTGTGTGGGTGCGAACATCGCTAAAGAATTACATCATTTGCTCTTGGGTAAAGATGTTCCTCTTGAGGGGGACCTTTAGGTTGTTGAAACAGAGTATAAAATCCCCTTCTTTCGGACAGGGCCTTCTTTTCCTTCCTTTAACTATGAAACACACAAAAAGCGTGCCCAACCTGGTAGGTATTTTAGGAGGGTTTTTGCCTAAATTAGGCCCAAGGCGTGAAATAATATTTCTATGTTTTAACGCTATAAAAAAAAAAAAAAAAGAATTTTCTATTTTCACTCCTGGGCCTAATTTTCTTTTGACTTCTGATTTTCACTCCCACACACAAAAAAAATTTTTTTTTTGCTGGACTTAAATAAAACACTTAAAGCAAAATTTTTTGAAATCGACCCTCTGAAACCCATACCCGTGGCTGAGAGCGCACAGGGAGGTGCAAAAAAAAAAAAAAAAAAAAAAAAAAAAAGGGGGGGGGGAACAATGAAGAACCTTTTCTTTTTATTTTTTTAAGAAAGCCTCAAAGAAAGGAGAATTCTATTAACGGTAAAAAAACGTTCTAAGAGAGATTCCACCCGCACTTGCTTTCAGCATCCCCTCTCTTCTCTTTTTCTATATTTTCTACTTTTATTATCATCGGCCCCCCTTTTTTTTCTCGTTCCCACGGACTAGCTGGCGTAGTGAAAATTGGGGACCTATCTTGCAATAAAGATTTCTTATTCTACCCCAATTAGCGTAAGAGAAGAGGGAGAGAGCGATTTCTTTCGTTTTTGTTTTTGAAAAGGCCGAAGCCCTAGAAGGGAGAAAAGGGGAAAGATAAGTAGAGACAAGGGGACATTCCAAAAAAAAAAAAAAACAGGAACCTCCTTTATTTCATCTCTTTTTTTCGTTCTCTCCCCCCCCCCCCCCACCCTTTTCTTCACTTCACGCGTAACAAGCAACAAGAATAAGAAAAGGATGGGAACGGGGAGAAGAGAAAAAAAAAGAAGAAAAAAAAAGTGGAGAGGGGAGAAAAGATGGCATTCTTTTCTTTTCATTTTATTTGAGCTGGCAAAAACATTATTTCGCATCCTTTCACAGAGGGAGGGAACAAGAAGGCAGGGGAGGGGGGGGGGGGGGGATAATGTTCGCCCTATGTGGATGAACACGGCTTTCTTCTTTTTTTTTTTTTCTATCTCCCCTATCATCGTGAGTAATTATGTTTTTTTTTTTTTTTTTTTTTGTATTATTTCCACCACCCACCACCACCACCACCCCCGGTTCGCCATTTTTGTATAACGCATAGCAAGGAAGGGGGGAAAAAGAAACCATGATTATTTACATTAGTGCCGACATAAGACGGGAAAAGGTAAACCTGGCAGTTGACTTCACCACCAGGCCCAGCGTGGCTGATTTGAAATTTCACGCTGAAAGAATACTAGACATCGAGGCACAAGGATTCGTTTTGGATAACCTTCACATATATGAAGAGCTGCTAGGGTCGTGGGTTCCAGTCACCTCAGAGAGCCTCCTACACACCCATGCACAACTCTTCGCGTTCCAACCACTAGACATCGAGGATACACCAGTTGAGGGGCCCATACCCGGGCCGTCCAAAACTGTTCACATTACCCCAATGGGGCGTAGCTCATACGAGCTTGAAATAGCGCGAGCACAGGACGCCTATCTAAAAAGCATCGAAAATTTTGTCAGGAAATATCCTGGGAGGGAGCTGCTTGTCTGATGTGTACCCTTTTTTTTTTTTTTATCTTTTATTTCTGTTATTAGAGATGTTTGTAATAAAATTCTTTCTTTTGTCCCCCCCCCCCCCCGCAGTACCTACTTCGTTATTCCTAAAGGTGAGAGGAGGGGGAAAGAGAGAGAAAAAAAAAAGAGAAAATAATGTCGCTTGTTGCAGTAAACGAGATACTCGCGACCAACGACCAGCGAAAGGCTGCCATCGAGATATCCAAGTACGTCATCAGCCTCTCTGAAGCAGGCGAAGTCGACACAGTAAGGGAGCCAGGGGTATGGAGTGCTGCGGTGAAGTATTTAGTAGGAAAGGTGCTGGTGGGGATCACTACCGCGAAGGAGACGGTGATGAAGAACCAATATAGTGGGCCACTTCGGGTCATCGTGGTGGGCCTGCACGCAGGGTGCGCCAAGGACTCCTTCGACCCCCCGCTCTCTGCGGGATCTGTCGATCTTCTTTACCAGCACATCACTAGCGTTTTGCGGTCGCCTTCCTGTAAACCTGCATACACCGATTACTGCGCCACACTGACAGGCTTGGTGCGTCTTGGGAAGTACTGCACATGGATGCGGCCCGAGGTGCTGGAAGGCCTCGTCGAGGCGTTGACAGACGCCGTGAAAGCCACCTCCGGCGCTGCAGTCGGGAATCTCTCATCAACGCTTTCCACTATCCTCGGTGCCTACCCCCGCGTGCTGCCTCCTGCTGTCGCCACCCTTTGCCTGGAGTTCGCCATCGAAGTCCTCCCGCACGCTCCTTTTTCCCAGCACCTCGTCCTCAACACCCTCCGTTCCCTTAATGCTGTTATTAAGAATGTTCTAAAAGACGCGCTTTCGCAGATCAAGTCGTGTCTCTGCCTCCTCTCCCCCTACCTTGCGAAGCTCATCCAACCGCAGGGTTCCATGACGGAGGCCTTGCGGTACGAGGCAGTCGAGGTCCTGAAGTACCACCTAGAGGTCTGCAGGCTCACTACCCTCGAGCGCACCCACGCCAACGACGTCCCCAACCTCGATGAGCTGTGGGTCGGGCTGAGCCACCTCGTCGGGCTGAAGTCAGGAGGGTCGTTGAGGGCTGAGGCAACCGTTTTTGACGAGAGGAACAACGCGCTTGTGGAGCTGCTAGCGGAGGTGGCGTGCCTTGTCTCGGAGAGGCATCACGGTGCCATCGACACACAGCTGACAGAGCCATCGGACCAGCCTGCTAAACGGAGGAAGAAACAACACCCGTGGGACACCATCCTTGCGGGTGTGAAGAGCCCACACGACCTTGTTTCCTGGATGTGGCTCAAGGTCCTGTCGGGGTATGTCGTCAAGCAGGCGGTGCGCGATCCGCCGATCTTGTCCCCCGAGCAGCTTGCCGAAGGCATCGACTGCATCACAGCATACCTCTCTCGCGGGTCCTCTGGCTTCGATGCTATTCATGTCTTCGCGCTTCAAACAGCCGCCAAGCTCGCAAGCCTCCCGCCATATTACACAAGCAGCCCTTGCGCTGCCTTGCAGCAGTCTGTCGTCTGTCTGCGGGACCACTTGATCGCGAGGATAGCTGGCTCTGTCCCTAACCAAGCCACCCCTGCCGTCTTCGAGGGTCTGTGTGCGATCTTTGCGCTGCCGTCCTCCTTCTCCCAATGCGATGAGGACGCCTACGATGCCCACACCCTCTTCACTCTCCCTCCTTACCACTCTTCTGCCTGCTCTAACCCTTCTGTAAGGCTCCTCGTCATCTTACTCCAAGGCAATCAACTCCGACCGACTTCTCTCTCCCACCTTCTCTCATGGCTCGTCAGGAGCAGCACAACTGCTACCGACATCGACATCTCCGGTTGCGGGTTGGCCCTCTCCCTCCTCACAAGCATCCCTCTCAAGGATCTTAGCCACCCGTGGCTTGCACCCTCTCAGGACACAGGTCACGACACAACATCTCTACTCCCAGCTCTAAAGAAGACTGTTCAGGAGGCCGTGGTCGAGGCCCTCAACCTTGATGGCGTGGACAGGGTGGTTAGGGGGTGTAAGCTTCTGAGCCTCATCCTTACAATCAAAGGGATGTGGGATACAGACAAGGCAGTGCTCGCTAAGCACTGTACTCACCTGCTGGAAATGATATCAGTCAGGTGGCATCGCTTTGAAGGCAAGGACTCCACACAAGCACTGCGGGCCTTGCAAGAACTACTGCTCCATGAGGACGGCAAGATCTGCGACATTAAAGAGACGGAATTCGTAGGGAAACTTGGTGGCATCGCCAGGAAACTGTTGCAGCGGGTTGAAATGTACTTTTCTAACAACGAGGGCGACGGGGACGCAGCCATGGCAGAGGGCTCTGGGGACATGCTGGCAACACCATCAGTGGTGCCGGTGCGTGACAGCCAAATGGTGCTCTTCACCTGCACTACTGCTGCCATCCACGTGTACGGCGTAGTCAGTGTTGAAAGCGGTGAGCCCTTTCTGGGCAGCGAGGTGCGCCAGACCGTCGACAGGATATGGAACGTGTCGAAGCTTGGTCCGCTTGCCTTCGACGTGGCGGAGTTCTTGAGCGTGGTAAACGACAGTAGGAACATTGTGTCGTGCCTGACAAAGTTGCGTGAGCTGCTTGCGTGCAAACAGAATAAATGGGACGACGAGTGCATCACACGGACACTGACCATCACGCGCAGGGCGGTGAAGAGCACACCGTCACTTGAGGAGGCAGGCATCACGGATCTTCTGCGGGATACAATCGACAAATTGACTGAAGTAGACAGCAAGTGCTTGCTGGCACCACGAAGCAAGATAGCTCTGTGTCACACCACCATGGCCATCGTCCCGAAGGCAGAGGGTGACCTGTTAGGCATCGCGCTGAATTCGTTCCTCCCTTTGCTGTCTGACCCCAGCCATGCGGTTAGGATTGAGGCTGCGGGTTTCGTGTCGACACTTGTGAACCTCTTCGAGCACCCACATGGCGTCTTCAACTCCATCGTCGACAAGCTGGCACCACACTTTGCTGGGAAGCAAACCGTTGACAAAAGCTGCAACACCATGGCGCAGACCTCCATTCTAGCAATAGCCGAGATCGCAAAGCACTCCGACACCATGCAAGGCACGGCCTTGCTCCAACTGCTGCTCATCAATACGCACAAGGAATTCAACGAGCGAATCTACCTCGAGAAGCTAATGAAGGAAGTAGCTAAGTGCGCTGGCGCATGTGATACAAAAGAACTTATTTCGTGGCACATCCCCTTCCTGTTGCGTGGGTGGGTCATCTCAAAAGCGCTGCCCCTAAAAACGTTTCCGTACTCCATGCTCGGATGCCAGTACTACACTGACTTCTTGGAGAGGTACATGTGCTACGTGCTCCCGGCAGTCCTGCAGTCCGATGGGAGGAATAATCTAGTGGCCAACATCAGCAGCGTAATGTCCGCTGATGAGACAGAACTCCTGGTGAAGTACCTCCCTGATGTGTTCGGTCAGGTGTATCTTAACTACTACGATCCTTCGGTTGTTAAAACCGCGAAAGCCGTGTGCGAAGACTACGTGAAAGGCAGGCTGTCTGACCAGAGGCTGAGCATCGTTTTGGAGCAGAACATCTACGAGATCCTCAGAGTGTTCATCTCTCTCGAATCTGGCAGGGAAGACTGCGAGTTGCCCAAGGTGCACTCCAGTGTTGTTGACAGGGCCTTTGCAGACTTTGCGGGGCTGTGGGGTAGGAAGGAACAGAACGCCACTGCGAACTTCCTCGCATCAACCCCTGACTGCGTCTACAAGCTAGTCCTGTCCGTGGGCGTGGAGATCCTGCAGAAGAAGAGACTCACCGCATGGAGACAAGATAGGTTCAAGGTTCTCGTGAAACTCTTGAAGAGATGCAGCCCCCGTACGCTGTCAATGTCGCACGTCTTCAAGCTCGCAACGCATTTGTGCATCGTTGTTGCTTCCACCATCCCGAACACCCTCAGTGAGGCACTCGACGAGTTGTACAGGCTGTGCAGGAGCACCGCGAGCTGTTCGCCTGTTGTCCTCGCACGTTACCTGTCTGACATTGTAACCCGCCTTATGCCGTTTGTCACAGGTCCTGATTCCTTTGAAGAGGATATAGCTCCCTCCAGGGCTACCAGCCCTGTTCTAGATGACAGTGAGAGCGACGAACTGATCGAGATGCCACCTAAAAAGCAACTGTGCATTACGTTGAAAACGATTAACAAGATCTTGGAATGCGCTGAGGGCAGCAAGGACTGCAGGAAGGCTTTGACACAAACAGTGAACCCTTTCCCTGCGAAGGGCAAGTACACGTCTTGCTTCAGGTTGTATGACAAGCTCTCGGGAGGGCTTGACTGCGGGTGGTCAGACTATGTCAGAGCGCTGAAAGCCTCGAACAGAAGTAGTGTCAGGTGCGCTGTGCTGCAGAGATTGAGGTGCAGCGTGGCAACCGACAAAGATTACTTTAAGGAAGAGAACAGTGAAGAGTTGCTCTCGTTCCTTGTCGACATGTGCTGTACGAATGACGACAAGGAGGTGCGCTTGGCGGCTGCAGAGGCTCTTGCAGCAATGCAGACTGCGGGGCATCACGTGTCAGTGCTGTGGAGCAACACTCTGCAAGAGCTGCCTCTACCGAAGGAGGATGACTGGGATTTCTTCGACTTCATGAGGCTGGGCAGGCTATGTGTGCTGCAAGAACTAGTGAACTCTGTGTGTGGGAGCGACCACGAGGCTGTCCTTGCTGCCTCCGAGACGTTGCAGCTAGTGCTTGCGGTCGACTTCAATGACACGACAGCTATCATCCAAACCGCAGCCGCACAGCTCAAGGACGACTTGGTTCCCTTCTGCCCTTCTCAAAAGAAGATCAAAGGCCTCAAGTCTAAGTCAGAGCACATCAAGACACCTACACTGGACACCCTTGCTCCCCGCATCAACAAGACGGTCCAGCAGCTTCGCGACGTCGTGACCTGGGATCCATCGAAGCCCTTCTCACAATGGATCAGCAGCATCACCTGCGGGCTCCTTTGCAGCGGTGTCACCGACCCGTTCTTGGAGAAGTGTGCGGGAGTTTGTCTGCTTGTCCCTGCCATCGCGCACGCGCTCCTCCCGTACGCCCTTGTCAACTTCTGCTTGTCGGAAAGGAAAAAGAAGGTCGATGTTAGCGAAGCTGCTGATCTCCAAACGTCGTTAGCTGTCCTGTGTGACAAGGTGTTCTCAAGGGCCGCTAGGTATCCTCAGCACTCACGTGTACTGCTGCAAGCTGTAGTGGCGATAAAAGCCATTCAGACTGACGAGGTGCGCAGAGTGGGGGTTGCCGACGAGAAGAAGTCCGGTGGGTTGCGTCTGACTGTGAAGCCTGGTACCCAGACCGTGTTTTTGAGTAAGCTTAACATGCAAACGGCAGTCGACGCAGCCTTGAAGTGTGGTGCACAGGTCACAGCGTTGAGGCTTGCCGAACAATGTTTGGAGCGGAAGCGCAACGGGCTGGTGTGCCTTCACCAGACGTGGCGATGGGAAGATGACGAACGCGACACGAATGATGTACTAAACCAGCTGATGACCATGACCTCCAAGAGGAGCATGAGCCAGATCACAAAGGGCAGGGCCAGCAAGGGGTGCCGCCCCACCAAGGGCTACCACAATGAAAAGGAACGCCTCTGCGCAGAAGATAAAACCTTCCGCAAACTCCTGGTGGAAATCGCCAACACAGCCGGCGACACAGAATTACTAAAGGGCTTCGATGATGGATCGGAGCCCACCTTCAGGTTGTGCCACTACGAAAGAGAGGGCGACTGGCTGAAGGCACTTGCATGCTGCGACGGAGAGTACAGTGGTGGTGACTCTGCGGCTCTGACAAGGGTACTCAGAGGGAATGGCATGCATGGAGTACTCGCGTGGGGACTGTCATCTGCACACCACCTTACCCAATGGGGCGACGTGGGTGAGACGGAAGGCTTCCCGCATTACATCAAGTCCTGTCTGTCGACGTTGGGAGCGAACAACCTGCCAGCATTCACGACATCCATCAGCGACGCGAAGACGTCGGTGGCTGAGGAGCTGGCACGGGGGAAGCAGCACCTAGAGAGGTGTCTTGCAAGGACGAAGTGCATCAAACTGCTGGAAGAGACATGGTCTGCCATGTGGAAGGAAACAGGTGAACGCTGCAAACCGCCCACAAACGAAGCTGTGCACAGTATGGGGCTGTTGCAAACTACTGTCCAAACCCCTTCGGCATTGGACCTTGCTGACGTGGCCATGCCGTACCTGCTGGCACCTACCTTGCTTGCCACGGTGGGGCGCGGCGATCTGTACCACAAGGCGATCGAGGACGCAGTCAAGATCATGCACAATGGTGGCAACATCAACGCGGCGCTGACCTTGATCCACAGAACACGCCAGGGCGGCATGCTCACATTGTCGCCTGAGCTCAACTTTGCAGAGGCGGTGCTGCTGAGGAAGAGGGGCGAGAACAGTGCTGCTGTTGCTTGTTTGAAGAAAGTCACGTCTCACCTCAAAACCACCGACAAGACGAACAACAGGCTGCTGGCTGCAACACTATGCAAGCTAGGGAAGTGGATGGGAACGGACAAGTCGGAGACGCGCTCCAACGTCATCAACAACTACCTGACACCCGCGGCGCAGCTCATAGGCGGCGAGGTGTGCCCAGAGCGTGCGGATGTGTTCTACACACTAGGCAGGTTCCTTGACAAGCTGTACGTGACGCTCTCGACGAGAGAGGTGTCTTCTTCGAACAAACTCATGGAAGAGGCGAGGGATAAGTACATCGAATGCCACAAGTATCTGAAAGACAACAAGGGGAAGTTGTCATCTGTGAAGGAGCGCGTCATTGAGAGGACATCGCACCACTTCGGCGTGATCTCATCCCGAGCAACAGAGGAAGAGGACAAACTACACACCGATCAGGAGATGTACCTGCTGCAGTCTGTGAAGGCTTACTGCCTCACCACCCTGCACTCCGACTCGTACGACCTCATCTGCGTGTTCAGGCTGGTCGCGTTGTGGCTACAAAACGAAGACAACTCAGAGCTCAACCACTACCTCACAGGCTTCTTTGGGAAGCTCGCCAGTAGCAGTAAGTTCGTTCCTCTTGCATACCAGCTAGTGTCGAGACTGTCAGGAAAGAAGGACACAGAGACCTTCCAGGCAACGTTGACAGTACTGCTAGAGAAACTGGCACGCAACCACCCGCATCACGTGTTGCATCACTTGTCTGCGCTGTCGTATGGGGGCTACCTTCCTGACCAGCAGCGGTACCGCGAAGTGTTCATGGCAGACACAGGTAAGATAGAAGCGGCAAAGCGGATCTTGAAGGCACTATCGCGCAGCAAAACAATGGCCCCGTTGTTGGAGGAGATGCGCACGCTGGTCGAGGCTTACATGCAGTTCGCATTCCACCCCATCAACAAGAAGACACACATCGACGGGGAGAAGATCCCGCTTACGAAAGATCTGAGCTTGAAGAACGTGCGGAGTTTGTCGCACGCCGTGGTCCCTACGTACAGCATCCCCGTGTCGAAGATGGGGGACTACGCAAGGGTACCAAGGGTAAAGGAGTTCGAGCCGTGCTTTACAACCGCTGGAGGCATCAATCTACCGAAGATCATCAGATGCCTGGGATCAGACGGCAAATGGTACAAACAGTTGGTTAAGGGCGGGCAGGACGACCTCAGACAAGACGCGGTGCTGGAGCAGTTCTTCGGGTTGTGCAACGACCTCCTCCGCGAATCCAACAAAATAAACACGAAGGACATCGAGATGCGGACGTACAAAGTCATCCCTCTTTCACCCACCTCTGGGATCGTTCAATGGGTCAATGACACAGTACCCATGGGGGAGTGGCTGTTGAGGCGATCCGACCCTGTACAGGGAGCGCACCGTAGATACTGCCCCGACGACATGACGTACAAGGACGCAAGGGTTGCTCTGAGCAACAACTCCATGACTGCGAAGGAGAAGCGTGCCTCGTTCGCAGAAGTGTGCAACAACTTCACACCTGTTCTGCATCATTTCTTCCTCGAGAACTATCCCGGGGCAGTTGAATGGTTCCGAGCACGACGGGCCTACACAAAATCAACAGCGGCAGCTAGCATTATAGGGTACATTGTCGGCCTCGGTGACCGTCATTCTCAGAATATTCTACTGGACACTAATACTGGAGAGGTTATTCACATCGATCTTGGGGTGGCTTTTGAGAAGGGGAAGTTTTTACCGGTTCCTGAGCTGGTTCCCTTCAGGCTGACGCGTGATGTGATAGACGGGATGGGCATAACAGGGATCGAAGGTGTGTTCCGGTCCACATCTGAGCGGACACTCTCTGTGCTTCGCGACTCGAAGCAACTGTTGCAAACCATCACCGAAGTGTTCATCCACGACCCTTTGTACAATTACTCTCTAGACCCTTCGAAGATGATGCACAAGCAGTCCGAGTATTCGTCGGCGAAGAAGATAGGAGGGAAGACACCTGAAACGGATGCTGGGCAGAAGCGGAATCCAGACGCTGAACTCGCTTTGATGAGGGTGACCGAGAAGGTGTGGAAGAAGAAGAAGAAAAAAAAAAGAGAAAAAAAACAGCTCGATGGATATGAAGATGGTGAATACCTCTCTGTGGCAGGGCAGACTAACAAGCTTATTAAAAACGTATGGTTTTTTTTTTCCAGGGAAAGGAACCGGGAGAAAAAAAAAAAGAAAAAAAAAAAAAACAGGCATCCTCTCTAGACACACTTGCCGAAATGTACGTTGGTTGGGCAGCTTGGATGTGAAAGGTTCTTTTTTTTTTTTTCTGTTTTGTTGCTGTTGTTGTTGTTGTTGTTGTGTTTGCCTTTTTTTTTTTTTTTTTCTCTTTTCATTCTCTCTAGCTTTCTTTAAATATTTATTTCCTTTCGCCAAAAAAAAAAAAAAGAAAACCACAAAAGATACACGTTTACACAAGAAAATGCCCGGTCGCAAGAACAAAGCTATCCATCTGAACAATGAGGGAAACGTGATGTACCGGAGGGAGCTGTATGAAGTAGCCATCGAGTGTTACACAAAGGCGGTGGAGCTGGACCCGACAAACAGCTCGTTCTACGGGAACAGAGGACAGGCGTACTTCAAGAGGGAGCTGTACGAAGAGTCTGTCAATGACGCTCTGATGTCTGTGAAGCTTGACGAAAAGTTCTGGAAAGGCTTTGTAAGGGCCGGCAAAGGAATGGTGAAGCTAGGTAGGCTAGACGAGGCAACAACGTACTTCACAGAAGCGAAAAAATACGTGACGGATGGCGGCGAGGCTGAAGCTGTTGCAGATTTTGAATTAGATGGTTTGAAACATCTACAACGCCAAGTCGCAGCCATTCACGAAAAGTACGGAAGCCGTGAATACTACTCCGCTTCTGCAGATATTCTGTTAATTCAAAGTTCGATCCCGCGGTCTTACGAGCTGAAGATGCTGTTGTGTGAGTGCAACTATCACAGAAATAAATACTCGCTGATTTTGAAGACAGCTTCTGTGATGAAGCGAGAGTTCCATCTTACCCAAGCCCAGCACCAAACCGTTGCCGCCATGGAAATGAAAGCGTTCGCAGCGCTGTCCGCAAAAAGGCTGGGCGGTTCTGATTTAAAACAGGTCCAGGACAATGAAAACCATGATTTGTACGAAATTCTGGAGGTAAAACCAAGCGCAAAACCTGGAGAGATTTCTTCCGCGTACACGGCGATGGCGCTGCGGTACCATCCCGAGAGGCAAACCGTGTATGTTTCAGATGAAGAAAAGAAAGATTTGACGAAAAAGTTTCTCACCGTCACCAGGGCCTTCATCATTCTTTCGGACGACACGCTGAAGGCCCTCTACGACCTTGGGTATTCTGAGGACACTATTCTTTGCGAGGATATTGATTTTCCCGCTGTGTTTTGTAGTGTCACCCCGCCGCCTTCCTCGTCTTCCTGGTCTGACACCATCTCGTACCACCTCAAAAAAACAATTTTCTGGACTTGTTCCCCCGTCACAGCTACAGCCACGTGTCCTTGTTGGTTCCCTTGCTGCGCGCGAACGGCGTTGTGTTCGCCTCCGGACTCCGGTTGGCTTGAAGAATTGAAATTCAAACTGCTTTCACATAAAAGAGACAACATGCTGGAAGCTGCCCTCGCCAAAGGGCATAAGAAAAAAGCGTAGCAAACAAGAAGGGGAAAAAAAAAAAAAAAAAAGTGGGGTGAAGGGGTGGGGACAACGTTTTCTTCTTCTTTTTTTTTCGCTAGTTGGTTTCACGCCCAAGCTGCTGATGAGATACCACGACGGGCCTAAGGCACTACCACGACAGAAGGGATCAAACACTAGATGAGTTGATTGTCGTTAGGCGATCCTGTCACATACTGCAGGTTCCCTCAAAGACATCTTTTTTTCTCGCTTTCTTCTCCCCTCAATAAAAACCAAAAAATTAACACAAAAAAAAGGGGGCAACAAAAAAAAAACTTTAAAAAAAAAAAAAAAAAACACAACAACAACAACACACCCCCTTCCTCCCCCGGAAAATGCTCAACGTGCGATGGACGTTCTGCCGCCGGAGGTGCTGATACGATGTTTCACTTTCTTGCCCGAGTATGAGTTGGCCTACACGATACAGCTTGTTTCAAGAGGGTTTCGAAGGGCAGGGGCCGACAACGCTTTGTGGCTGAAAGTCGCTCTGGAGAGAGGCGTGAGCCGAGGGTGTGAAAGAATGCTGGGCGTCCCAGGACCTGTCCTAGAAGCTTCCTGGCGGTCTGTTGTCCAACACGGCATGCAAGGAAGCGCCGTCGGTTACTCAGTAAGAAAGGACGTCCGAACAAAAGAACTTCAGTTCCTGCGCGACAAAAAACAAAGCATATGGTTCTTAACATTTCTAACAGCATCATGCATCCTAAGCATGCTGTTCCTGCCTCCACCGCAGTGCCCAGACATAATAGTTGTTTACAACCACCCAGCACCATGGATGATCGCCTTTCTCACAACAATAATCTTCATGCGAATCTCCGTCAATTTGCCTTCTAAAACACGCAGTTCCCTCCCAACCTGGCCTTCAACATACTCTACCTTTACTGGGTCTATCGAAGTCATATGCCAGCTCAGCACGGAATCCGTTATATATAATTCTTTTGCGCCATATGCCTCAATGATGGTGGTGTGGATAATCCGATGGGTTATAGGTAACGTCGTTCCGTTTGCCTTGCAGCTGGTTGTGGCAGTTGGTGTGAGCAGGGCACTGTTGGTGAGGATGGACGCGGGTGTTCCGAAAGTTCATTGGTTGATGTTGACCATGCTGTGCTTACCGGCGTCCTCGTTGGTGATTCGGCTGTGTCGTTATACACAGATTCCGCATGTGATTGAGTTGGTTACTGATAGTGTGCAAGGGTACCTTGATGCTGGAAATCAGTTTTGGGATGCTGTGGGGGTTCTTATGACTTCTGTCTCCACAGGCTTCATTACGCAGCCGCCGACTCCTTCTTTGAGGACTTTGTTCCGTCTTGTGTGCAGCACGCTTCTCCCGGACCAGCGTCTCTTCTTCTGCTTCTTAGAGCTCTTCTTCTTCTTCGTACAATGGGTACGCTTAAGCTCTTTTCCCGTTCCTGTTCATGTCTGCCCCTCCCGTGCCTCCTGGCACTACCACGGGTCCCAATGCTCTTGCCCGTCTTTACAAGTAGTGTGCACTCAATTCAAACCTGCTTAGGAATATATATTTTTTTGTATTTTTTTTTTTGTTTTAACAATATTGTCGAGACTAAAAAAAAAAACTAGTTGATGGCAGCGTAATGAGTATGACTATTTTATTAGGTAAAATTCCGCTCGTGCGCACAAACAAAATGAAGCGCCAAAACTAGTTTTTTTTTTTTTTTTCTTTTTTTTTTGGAAGGAAAGTAAACAAGCATTTAAAAAAAAACCCCCCCTTCTTTTTTCGTGATGAGGTCAGCAGCACCTGGGGAAGTCGCGAGATTTGACCGAAATTGAGAGCTACCTAGTACCGACCATACCCCCTTCCCCTTCTTCTAGGGGGCCTGCCTCTCGCGGAGTTTTCATGTGACATCGCCTTTTTTATTACACCCCCTCCCTTTTTTTGTTTCTTTCCTCCTGCTCTTTTTTTTTAAGTTGTGTGCCCCTTTTCTTTCCCTGCCGGGGGGGTATCAGCTCCTTGGCATCGGAATCAATAAAGGCAACACTACAATGCACTTGTCGTAGTGTGAGGGAGTGGGTCTATTCGAAATCACAACCAAAAAAAAAAAAAAAAAAAAAAAAAAGGCGGGGAGGGGAAGGGGAGTCCCCCCTCCCTTGAAATTTTACTGTAAAAAAAAAAAAAAAAAAAATGGGGTGTTGTGGGAGCAGTCCAAATGGGGGAAGGGAGGCACCGAAGAAAACAATAAGTGAAAAAGAAAAACGGACGGAACCCCCGGTGAGCGAGAAACCGAAAGAGGAGCCGGAACTGCTTCAGACTTCACCAATCGACACAGACAGAAGCGGGGGGAGGAGGTCATACCTGCAATGCAGTGTTGACACGGGGATCGCAGTCAAAACAGCGAACACAGGTACAAACGAGGAAACAGACACACCTGGAAGCCTACACATAACCCCACCACCATCTCTCCGGAGCAGGGACGAAGCTGCGGAAGGCAAGGAATGGGGTCCAGGCTGGCAACTTCTAAGCGGGACAGAACGAGACTTTTGCCATGCACTAAACATGGCAAGATCGAAGCCTTTGTATCTATCCCCTGGACTTGTTAAAGCTTCAAAAGACCAATCCGGCCCCATCCTGCAAAGAGCCTCTAGGTACGGGAGGTCTACAGCTATCAAGGAAATTCGTTTCACAGGTTCACAGGGAAGCGGAGCAGATGCCTTCGCCATGTTGAAAAAGACAAAGTTCGGAGAGGACCTTCTTGATGCGAAGTACACGGTGATCGGTGTGCACAAGAAGTCGGAAGAAGACATCGATCTTGTGCTGGCAGAGGAGTTCTCAGACAATGAGGACGACCAAGGCTTCGTTCCATGGGATGTACCAGGTGGGACAGCGCTGTCAGCTATCGAAAAACAAATTGTCCACGAGATAAATTTTGCGCGGGCACAACCGGGGTCTTATAAACACTTTGTGGAGCACATGATGGACAAGATCGAAGGAGATACCCTCATCCGTCAAGGCTGCCTTAGGAGAAATATTCCAAACGCGCTGCCCCGTTGCAAAGAGGCTGTGAGCGTCCTGTCGCAGCTCCAACCCCTTTCGAAGATTGAAAAAATCGACGAAAAATGTACCAACGCTGCAAAATCGCACAACACAGACCAAGTCACGAACAATATTGATACCGTCACGGTGCACAATGAAAAAACAGCGCGTGCGGTGGTTCTCTCGCTTTTGATCACAAGCCAGCTTCGTGATATTTTGTTGAAAGAAAATTGGATCGCGATGGGAGTTTCATTCTCAAACAGAATTGCCACTATAAGTTTTCAAAGAAAAGGTTCACACGACAACGATCGGGGTGAAAACGACAAAAAAATCCCGGGAACAGGGTCCGATCTCCTCACCTCCCTGGAGGAGCAAGTCTTCCACGAACTCAACACCGCCCGGACGGACCCCAAGAAATACATGACCTACATATCCGAAAAATTGCAGCTCATCAATGCGGACAACATGTATTGCGAAGAAGGGCTTCCAATGGTGGTTCTAAACGAAGGCCGGCCTGCTTATGAGGAAGCTATTAGATTCTTAGATAAAATTGAGCCCCTCGAACAGTATACAGGGGTGGCGTTGGGGTTGCAAAAAGCCGCTGCTGGTCATTCAAAAGATTGCTCTGAGAATAATATTGCCGGTCACACCGGAAGCGATGGCTCTACTCTCCAGTCCCGGGTTGAGAAGCAAGGTGAGTGGAGCGTAACTTTAATGGAAAACATAAGCTTTGGAGAATCAACCGCTCGTAATATTGTGATTCAGTTTATCGTTGATGGTGTGTGTTGGGGAGGGGACAAAAAGAAAAAAAAAAAAAAAAAAAAATAGACGGTGTCGCATCTCGGGGTCACCGGGAGGCCATTTTCAACCCCAATGGTACGCTGGTCGGTATTTCCGCAGCTTCTCATCCGACTTATAAACATTGTTGTGTTGTTGATTTTGCAGGCGGCTTCACCGATTCGGCAGAAACAGGTGGATGAGAAAGAAGAAAGAAGAAGGGGGGGGGGGGATTAATATTATTTCAGTGTTTTTTTTTTCCACTGCTCTTGCTTTTTGATCGTCTTTGAGGGATGGGGGGGGGGGGGGGGGGAGTACGAGAAAAAAAAAGTCGGAGTTTAAACTCCAAGGCAGGGTATTAGATACATACCTGTTCTAAAGAATTTCTTTTTTTTTTTTTTTTTTTATAACCTGGGACCAACGAGGGGAAATGAACACAATCGACATTTTTCAAGTTTCAAACTTTCTTGTTCTTTTATTGACCCTTTCTCCCCATGATTTCTCCTTCTTTTTTTTTTTAATCTTTTTTTATTGGCACTAATAGAATAGAAACTCACACCACGGGGACTGGTCCTCAAAAGTGGGATTGATTTTTTTTTTAAAGGGGGGTAAAAAAAGTACAAACGAAAGAAGGAAAAACAAACAAAAAAAATGACCTCAACTATGCTTGCTTTTTTTTTTTTTTTTTTTTTTTCCCTCCACATTTGTAATTCTTATTTTCTCAGGTGTAGGGGGGGAGGGGGGCCAAAGAGAGAAGGCGACACAAAAAAAAAAGAAAAGAAAAGACGGAGAGGAACAATGATGATTCTCAAGGAAGAGAGAAAAGACTTGGGTCTGGACCCTACACGGAGTATCTGGTGGGAAATACAGGATGCTTTCGGTCCTGAGAAAAGAGGGCGGCCACCAAAGGACGACCTACCCGATGAGGAGCACACTGAAACGCTGAAAAGGTTAAAGAACCTAGTGCTGGCCACAGAGGAGGCCGTCCAAAACCAAGAAAAGGGAGTTGATATATCGCCAGATATTGAGATGTTGGAAAAACAGGCGAACAGCCTCGCAGAATTGGGCGGCCGGGACAGGGTGAAAAAAATCCTGAGGGACGGCTTAGGATTTGTAGAAGTCGAGGAAGGCGGTGCCAAAGTGTGGAAAAACACCACAAAAAAGTATGCCAAAAAAAAAAAAAAAAAAAAAAAAAAAAAAAAAGGCGGAGGAACATTCAAGCTACCAAACATTTCGTTAGTTTCAAACTTGGTGAGACCGCAGAGAAGGCTTCCGACAACTTTATGGCTGTATGGAAAGGGGGAATTTAAAAAAAAAAAAAAAAAAAAAAAAAAAAACAGATGCTCCCGCCGTCGGAAGGCAAACAAGAGCCTTTTGGTGCACTGGTAGACATCGATATTGATGAGTTGATCAATCAGGTATTTTTTTTTATTTTATTTTTTAAACCCCAAACCCAGATTCGACGCAAGAGGATAGCACCCACCTTCGAGCAAATGATGACCATTGTGCAGAGGGCGCGGGACATCTTAGAAGAAGAAGAGAACATCCAGTGCATCGACCCGCCTTGCACTGTTGTAGGGGACATACACGGTCAATTCAACGACCTCAACCATAAAATCCTTGGGGGCAGCGAAGACTGCTCGGAAAGGGACCCTGCGCAACATCGATACGTGTTCTTAGGTGATTTCGTGGACCGGGGGGAAAACAGCCTTCTGTGCATGGCGCTGATTCTGCTCTACAAGCTGAAGAACAAAGACAACATCATTATCTTAAGAGGAAACCACGAGAGCCGGATTACGAACACTATCTATGGGTTCCACGAAGAGTGCCGGCAAGTATGAAAGAAAAAAAAAATCTTTTTGAAAACAAAAAAAAAAAAAAAAAAAAAAAAAAAAAAAAAAAAAAAAAAAAAAAAAAAAAACAGAAGTATCCACACAACAATGCAGAGAAAACATCGTCCTATTCAGGGAAACCTGACAGTGAAGTATGGGAAAAAAAAAAAAAAAAAAAAAAAAAAAAAAAAAAGGTCTGGACTAGATTCAACGGACTGTTTGACGCCCTCCCTCTCGCAGCCCTCATCGGCGGGGGTGAAAAACCGGACGGGACAGAAACCCCTTCGATTTTCTGCTGCCACGGCGGGCTCTCTCCCGACGTGCAGTACCTCTATCAGATCCTGTCGTTCAATAGATTTCAAGATATCATGCCTAAGGGCCTCATGGCAGACCTAACTTGGAGCGACCCAGGCACGCAGCTGGGATATCGTCCCAATGTTAGGGGTTCTGGGTATCTGTTTGGCCAGGATAAAACGGATGAATTTTGCCGCGAAAACGGGGTGGAACTGGTGTGCAGGGCACATCAGTGTGTAAAGGACGGGTACAAGTATGATCAGGACATGAAAGTTGTCACTGTCTTCTCTGCCCCTAACTACTGCTGGGCAGCGAACCAAGGTGCTATACTGCTGCTGAATGAGGTATGAACGGGAAGAAAAAAAAAAAAAAAGAAGGAAAAAAAAAAAAAAAACCTGCAGGATATGAACCGAGAGTTCTACCGTTATGGCGCAACAGAGGTACCTGAAGTCACTGATCCCGAACCTATCAGTGATACACCCAACAATGTGTATTTCAAAGAGGTGGAGGATGAGAAGGAAGACGAGAAAGAGGAGAAGGAAGAGGAGGAGCAGGAGGATGATGAAAAATGAATTTTTTTTTTTTTTTTGTAACTCCCCCCACACCCCCCCTTCCCCGTCCTTCTCCCCCTTGCCTTGTTTTTTTTTTGTTTTTCTGGTCCCCCTCCCCCCTCGTTCTCTTATTGGAAAAGGAAAAGGAAAAAAAAAAAAAAAAAAAAAAAAAAAATGAAGAATTAAAAAAGGGGGGGAGAGGGAGGGGTGTTTCCCCCTCTCTTTTTTTGGGGGTTAGTTTGTGGGGAATTTTGAAATACTGGGGGCATGGTTTTTGTATTGGGGACAAAAAAAAAAAGAAAAAAGAATAAAAGAAAAGAAAACAAAAAAAAAAGAGAAAATAGAAAGAAATGAGAAACAATTTATAAAAGAAAACAAAAAAAGAAAGTGATCTTTTCCCCACCCCCCCCACCCCTCCATCCCCTTCCCTTGTCCTGTAAGTTACAAAGTGTACTACTTCAGTCTTTAGTATTTCTTCTTTTCTTTCCTTTGAAGGGCAGTTGGGGAAACCAAAAAAAAAAAAAAAAAAAGATTACTTTCCCCGAGTCTGGTGAAGAAACCACACTAGTTTCTTTTCTTTTAATGTTTTTTCAAGAAAAAAAGGGGGGGGGGGAAGCAGAGTAGAGATCACTTCCTTTTTTTATTGTTTATTATGAATTACTAGCCATGAGTAGGTCTTTTTCTCTACTTTTTTTTTTTAATCAATTGGCAGTGAGAGGTGAGGGAAAGTAGGAAAGAAATACTACAGGAAAAATACTTGCTTTTTGGAGAGAATGCCGATGAGGGACAAAGCCGTATCCCTAAGAAGGCTCTTTTCTTTCCTGTAACAGTGGATAATACCAGCGCGACTCTGACCTGTTTGCTACTGTCCTGGAAAGCAGGATTGGAAACCCTTCGAAACTGGCAGATCCAGCAACAGCAACAGCGACAGCAACTCATTTTTTTCATGTACCCCCCCCCCCCCCTCTCCCCCCCTACGCACGCAAGTCAAAATAGCTTATTGGTATAAAAAAAAAAAGACTTCAAAATAGGTTTCCTCAACTTTAACACATTCTTTTGTGTGTGGTTTGAGGGAGGGGGGGGGGGGGGGGGGGCGTTAATCTCTAACTGCCTCTTTTTTTTTTTTTAGTAGCTACACCCCGGCCCTTTAGTTTCCATTATGTACACTGCTTTACCGCACTTACTCTTTGAGCGGATAATTGGAAAATGCCTTCACAGTTATCCTTTCCCGGATATACCGAAGCATTTTCTTTTCACTTTTTTTTTTTTTTTTTTTTTTTTTTTTTTTTTTTTTTTTTCTTTTATTTCCCCCATATTTTCTCAGCAGTGACATGAGATTTCTGTAAAATCCCCTCCCCCCACTCTGTCCCCTCTGTTCTTGAAATCCCCCCCTCCATTTTTTTCTCCCCACCCCCTTACTTCCACACATATATTTATCCCCCCCCCCCCCCCACTTTTCCCCCCTTCCCCATTGTCTTTGCTCCCTGAAAATCCCCTGTTTTTTCTGTTTCCCCCCCTCCCCCTTTTTTTTGTTTCATTTTTACAAAACCAAAAAAAAAAAGAAATCTTTAAAAAAACCCAAGGATGGGGGGAAGGAAGAAAAACTCCCCTTTAAAATGTCCATACCCATAGGTGAGGTTTTCCCTTTGGAACTGACTAATGCAAGAGAATGCGCAAGAGCCGCGGTGGAGGCGGACAGGGCAGGGGAATATGTGTCGGCGGTTGATCTGTACAAGAAATCGGTGAAAAGACTGTTGGAGGCCAGTGCATCCTGCGTGAAGAGGGACACGTTAAATGCATGCAGAGTGTCGGGCGTCACACGAGAAGCTGTTGTCGAGATGGCTGAAAAATACATGAAAAGGATCGGGGAGCTCAAGATCATCATCGACAAAATCCTGAACGAGCAGAAAAAAGAAATAGACATCGAGGAGATGGAGGCGAACTACTACAGCTCCGACTCCGACTCATACTCCGATGGGGAACGACAAACGGCAAGCAGACGGAAACTTTCGTTTCGCGGCGCTGCCCTGCTAATCATGAAACTAATGTCCGTTCCGTTCGGTTTCAAAAAAGCAGTGGTCGGTGGAAACGGGAACAAACCACAACTAAGCTGCAAAATCACGAAACGAGATTTCTTGAAACTGTCTGATTTAACACCGCTCTCAGCCACAGCGGTGAAGCCGCTTTTTGAAATGGGACAGCCGCATGTTCTTTGGGCATCATACGTATTTAAACGCAGCACGTATCACAGACGATTTGCGAAAACAAAAATTGACCGCCGAACTGCAGTCGTCTCACCGCAAGCATTCTACATGGGTGCATCCAACGAGCTTGTCCGCTGTGTCCCCATCACCGACATCCACGAGGTGCTTATCAGCAACGACAACTGGGTGGGCCTTCGTGTCCCCTCGCAATATGATCTCCTCTTCCAACCTCAAGAGCAGCCCATCCAGAGTATCGCCACACTTCTCGATATCCTCAATGTGATATATAAGTATATGAACGGCACTTCGCTTAAGGTTACGAAGCTCTACCAGACGATAGATGTTTCGACCATGGCGTTGGCAAAACCGGAGAAATGGGAGAGCGCGTTCACACCTCTACGTGTGGACCCATTAGAATAGAGATGTTTCTTCCCCCCCCCCCCCCCACTTTTCTGAAATAACAAAAAGGTTTTTTCTAGGTAAAAAAAAAAATGAAACGAAAATGGACCGATGAGCTTCAGGTTCCGTCCTCTGTGGTTGAGAAGCTTGAGGGGGAGATGATCGACGAGGAGTCATTTGTGATGCTGGAAGACAATGATCTCAAGGAGATGGGGATACCGTTGGGTCCACGTAAGATCTTGCTGAAGAGGATCGAAGAGGGAAAGGCGAGAAAGGTGGTGAAAGAGGTTGTTGTTGATACACCAGAGGACGTTGTGTCTGCGGTAGACGAAGACGAAGATGACGAAGTGCAAAATGCGAGCGAATCTAAACCCGACATCGAAATCGAAGCTGAAGAAGCTCTGGAGAACGAGATGGAATTGGAAGGCGATCTCAACGGAAAGATCGTGGAGCTGAAATGTCCAAACTTCGGGCTGGATTTTGAAGGCCTTAAAACCCTTCTTGGGGACAGCATCTCGCGGCGTCTCGATCTTCCTCCACCAGAGGACAGCGAAGCGGCGGAAAACCCCCATGCACCAACCACCCACCCTGTTTTCTTCGCCCACGACAGTAAAACATACCAATTTCGAAATGTCATCTACTTGCGGTTTGACAGCAACCGCTACGCCGCGAAAGCAGCAAGACTACTCAATAAAACAGTATGAATATGGGGGGAAGAAAAAGTACTCACAGCTATTCATTGAAAACTCCACAACAGAAGCCCCTAATACGCGTGCTGTTGGAACCTCTAAGTATGGGCATAACATCTTCAAGTAAAAAAAAAAATTTTTTTTTTCTCCCCTTTTGCAGGAGTGGGAACATAGCGAAACTTCTTACCCGCCTCCCATCATCGTGGAGCAAAGAGGAGAAATCAACGGACCAGGAAGGAGGCAAAGGGAAGGGGAAAGGCGGTAAAAAGGGTGGCAAAGGCGGCAAAGGAGGGAAGAAAGGAAAGAAAGGAAAGAAATAAGCTTCTATTTTTTTTTTTTTTTTTTTTTTTTTTTTTTTTTTTTTTGAAGTCTTTCCCCCCCCCGTCCCCCTTCGTTTTCTCATTTTCTTTTTTGCGGATCATTTCTTTTTACATACCCTTCATTTTTTTTTTGTCAGTGTTTTTATTCGTTTTTTTTTTTTTTCTTCTTCATATTCTCTTTTCAAAGGGGAAAGAAAAAAAAATAGTAATAATGCTGAGAACCCCTGCGCGAGCAGCCTCTAGGGCGATGTCTCTTCAGAAGAGGGATGGGAGTGTTATTGCGTATGCAGCTGGCTTTGGAGCAATGAACGCAGGCAATCTGCTGGCGTCACCAGTGGGTTCGGTATGTTAACTCTAACATTTTCTTCTTTTCCACACTTCACTCCTCCAAAGGCTCTTGGTACCGCACTTTCTTACAATATAAGTGTTGTTGGCAACCACCACATCAACTACACCATGGATCTATTTTACAAGGACTACGTGCAGGACCCAGTCCTCTACGCAACCATGAAACAGCTCACAGCTCTCTGCCTTGTTCTTCTCATCGGCCAAGTATTTGTTGAAGTCTGAGTGGGAATAATACTTTTTTTTTTTTTTTTTTTTTTGGGTTTTTTTTTTTTTTTTTTCTTTCCCCGTCCCCTCATTAGTGTTTTTGTCCACCCTTATACCTTTTTTTTTTTTTTTTTTTCACTCCCGGTAACACCAACCGTGTCCCAAAAAAAAAAAAGATTTTTTTTTTCTCCCCTCCATTTGTTCCCACAATAACTTCATAAAGAACGGGGGGGGAAAGAAAAAAAAATGGAACCCAAAGAAGAACCGGGAGCCGAAGTACAGCAAGAAGATATGACACACCGCATCTGGGACATGATCACAGACAGGACGAAGGCCCGACGGGCCAGAAACTTCGAAGAGGCTGATGCGATTCGGGAAGAACTAAGGGCGATGGGCGTGCGGCTTGACGACACCTCCGACAGCTGGGTCTTCGAAGGTATCGAACACGACGAGAACGAGTTCGTAGCACTGCTGCAAGACAGATGGAGAGCAAAGCGGCAACAGGACTTCGAAACATGCGACGAACTACGAGAAAAACTAAGAAGATGGGGCGTCAAAATCGACGACGAGTGCAGATCTTACATCCTCCCATCAGGTGCAACAGGGACACACGAATCAACGTTGACAACAGAGGAAATCACGGAGCTCACAGCACAACGGGCAGAGGCCGTTGCTAACAACGACGACGAAGCTGCGAACAAAATCTTCTCGCAGCTAAGCGCGGAAGGTGTTTCTCTAAACGATCTGTACTGCACGTGGACAGCGGGGGATAGGTGGGGCGCGCAAAACCCCACCCACCCCGCCTCCGAACTCACCCTGCGGTACATCGTCGAGAAGGTGAACGACCGTCTCACCGCACGGCGCCGCAAGGACTGGGACCTTGCCGACAGCATCCGCACTGAGCTGCAAGACCAAGGCGTCTCCATCCTCGACAAGGAGGACCGTTGGTCCACAAAAGATGGCCGGAACGGTGCAGTCGGCGACATCCCTGAACGCGACATCGAGATCATGCTCAACGACCGGTCCACAGCACGTGGGATGCAGGACTACGACAAGGCTGACCAAATACGCGACGACCTATCGGTCTACGGGGTGACCTTCACAGATCGGTTGGGGACATGGCAACACGCTGCGTCGAGACGGTCAGGGATGCTTCCGGGGTACGAAGGAAAGGGTATGCGGAGGGGAAAGAAAAAAAAAAAAAAAAAAAAAAAAAAAAGGTGGGGGGAAAGGAGGAAAAGGCGGCGGCAAAAAAGGCGGAAAATTCGACCAAAGACCCAGATACGACGATGGCGGGTATGGTGGTGGTGGTGGTGGTGGTTACCGTGAGCGTGGGTATTATGACGACTACCAGCCGCCTTCTCATGGCGGGGGTTACAGAAACCATGAGCCTAGATATGCTGACTATCCACCCCCGCCCCCTCCCCCTGCTCCTAAAGGCGGGAAAGGCCACAAGGGCGGTAAAGGTGGCAAGGGTTCTAAGGGCGACAGGTACCGACCTTATTAATTCCCCCCCCCCCCCCCCCCTTCCCCTGAGTGTGATCTTCTTCTTTTCAAATGTCTCTTCCCCCCCCTTTTTTTTTCTTTTTTTTTTGTCAGTGTGGAAATATGGCCTCTAGACTTTTTTTTTTTTGGTCAAAAAAAACCGGGTCTTTTTCGTTCCCCCGTCCAAAACTACACAGGCCCCATTGTAAACAGGCCAGAGGTCTTAAATAGACACACAGGCTTTTGACAATGAAAATAAGAATTTTCTGCCTCGCCAAAAAAAAAAAAAGAAAAAAAAAAAAGAAAAAAAAAAACGGTTTAAGACTTTCGGAAAGAACACGACGGCAATACGTGTTGTTTTGTAAGGTATAAACTGGGATGAAAGAGGGAAAGGGGGGTGAAATAATATAAAGAAGATGAAGGGGGGGAAAAGAAACGAGGAAATTAAATGAAGGGGGGAGGGGGGTGAGGAATAGGGGACCCAAATGTAAAGAATGCAATAATACGGTCGACTTTTTACCTTGTTTGCTAAGCTCCCCCCCCCCCCCCCCCCCCAGGAGCACTGTTTAAAATACAATTCTCTTTCTCCTTTCTGTCTCCCTCTTTGTTTCATTCCCCCTCCTTTACAGTGTTCTTCTTCTTTTCCCCCCACCATTTTTTCCCCCCTTCCTCCCTGCTGTTTTCCCCTGGTTGGAAGGAAAAAAAAACGGTCCGTGAGGAGGGGGGGCATCAACGAAATTAGAACAAAAAAAAAAACTTTAAAAAAATAACACTCCCCCTTCTGCTCTTCTTATATTTACCCCGTTCATCAAAGTTAGCTTTGAACAAAATCCAAAATAGGGAATTTAAAAAAAAAAAAAAAAATGTCAAAAACCCTAGTATGTAAATCGGTGGCGAATGTGTCGGGGAACGAGGGCAAGACAACCGTCACGATTCTTATGTACAGCGATGGTTCGAAGGAGGTGGTTACAGACGGCGATGTGGACCCGATGCTGCTGGATATGTTGATGAAAAGCTCTCCTTCCGTGAAGCAAGGCGGCTCGCAGTGCGCATTGGGCTGCGGCAAGGACAAATCGGTTCAGCTAGAAGCCAAAAAAGAAAGCCTCCCCGACGATGAAGCAAACCGCGTCCGCGAAGTGTTCCACACATTCGACTCCGACAAAGGCGGTTCCTTAAACTGCGCGGAACTAAAATCAATGTGCACGGAGCTCATCGGAAATGAAATCTCCGCCGCAGCCGCCATGACTGTCCTAGAAGCAATGGACAAAAACAAAGACAAACAAATCAGCTTAGAAGAGCTTCTGTCATTCTGGCCCGGGATACAAGCGTTTCTAACAAACGCATTAAAATCAGGTGAGTTCAAAGAATCCTCAACTCCCACAACGAAACCAGTGACGCGTACTGACGAAGAGGAGGTACCATCAGACGGCACAACACCACAATCTGACACAAGCCCCGTCCCAGGCGAAGGCGGCTCAATCCTCACAGATGTTGAAAAGGACGTTTTCCATGAAATCAACGTTGCCAGAACCCAACCCCAAATCTACGCAGCAGCTATTGAAAAACAAGCAACTTACATCAAAGACGGTGTTCTCTACGAGCCAGGCGGTGGGATCCCCATCAGGCTCAACGAGGGCATCGGAGCTTGGAGAGAAGCCGCCGCAGAACTCCTCAAACAAAAACCCCTCCCACCTCTGAAAGAAGCACCCTTAGGATTATACCTCGCTTCAAAAGACCACTGCAGGGACCAAGCCGCATCAGGGTCCACAGGACACACGGGTAAAGACGGATCCTCCCCATCAGGAAGATGCACACGATACGGAAAATGGATCTCAAGCTGCGGGGAGAACATCTCATACGGATGCAACACCGGACGCGGTATAGTAATGCAGCTTATCATCGACGACGGTGTCCCAAGCAGGGGGCACAGGAAGAACATCTACAACACATGGTCCGTGGCAGGGGTCGCCGTTGGAACACACCCTGTGTTCGGCCACATGTGCACACAGAATTTCGCAGGTGGCTACACAGAAGGCAGCAGGAATGACGTTAAACTGAAAAAAGCACTGGACAAGGCTTTAAAGGAGAACAGCATGTCGAAAAACGCTTTAAAATCGAAGCCTGCCGAGGAGCAACAAAAGGCTCAAAAGGCATCCGGTGAATCCGAACAACAAGGAAAGATCAAAGTCTACGGGAGAGAAACCTGCGGGCTGTGCACGCAAATGTACGACGCTCTGAACCAGGCAAGCGTCCCGTTCCTCAAGGCAGACATCGACAAGGACAAATCGTTCTTCTCAGCGATGCAAGCCAGCGGTTTCAAAGGGGGGCGGTTTGGGTTACCCGTCATCGTGACCTCACCTCAAAAGGCGATATGGGAAATCGGCGACGCGCATGCTTTGGCAGCCGAACTGGCTTCCTCTTTAGATGCAAACAACAGCGGTAAAGGCGGAAACGTTGGAAGGGAAAAATCCGACGATATCGTTGTAAAAGTCTTCGGCATGGAGGGCTGCGGCAGGTGCACCGCAATGTACAGGCTGCTTGACAACGCTAGTGTTGGTTACGAGAAGTTGGACATGGAGGTTGATGAATCTTACTTCCAAGCCATGATCGCATCGGGGTTTCAAGGCGGTTCCTTCATGATGCCCGTTGTTGTCGTCGGTGACAAGGCACACTGGGATATCGAGGATCAGCGTGCGCTAGCTAATGAACTTGCAGGGCCGTCTGCCTCTTCGGCTCCCTTGGAGCACCTTGAGGCGAGTCTTAAAACAGCCTTTCCGGCTTGTCTTTCTGCCACCATTATGGACATATTTAAGAGGCATGATGTGAATCAAGACGGGCAGCTGAGCAAGGACGAGACCCACACGTTTTTGGACGAGCTGTACAGAACCATGGGCCTTGAGGCACGCTGCGACGAGATTCAGCGAAAAGAAATTGTTGAGTTGTTTAGAAATCATGATGTCGACAGGAACCAAAAGGTTGGGATTTATTTAATAAAAAAAAAAAAAAAATAATAATAATAATAATAATAATAATAATAATAATAAATACCGTACCACACCACACAGCTCTCTGTAAAGGAAATCGCCAATTATCTTTGCAATTCGCACTTCGCGATGTCAGCTTCAAAGAAATCTTCGAAAAGCTAGAAAGAAAAAAAGAAAAAAAATACGCGCACAAAGACGAGAGCACACGCACAAAAGTGTTTTTTTATGTACATTATTCTTTTTTTTTAACTGCTCTGGAAGCGCATACACACCTTACGCCTGTGTCTCCCTGTTCCCTCTTCTCCTCCCGCTCTTTTTTTTTTTTTTTTTTTTTTTTATATATACTCATGCTCCTCTTTTGTGTTTTAAAGAGCCCTCCGATTCTTTCAAAGCACTAACCCCACCAACTTTTTTTCACCCCTTGTATTCTATAGCTTCTATCCCCCCATACCCCCTTTCTCTCTTCCGAGAGAATTGAAAAAAAAAAGGGGGGAGATAAAAGTACCTACTTCCCCCCCCCCCTTTTTTTTCTTTCTTCCGACTCCACTCGCTTGTGTATGCATATTCATTTTTCCAACAACCCCCACCTTCCTTTTCCCCATCATCTCATCACAGACATTGTTTGCCAAAACCACCAACAATGAAGTTGAACATTGCCTTCCCCGAGTCTGGTACCCAGAAGACCTTCGAGCTTGATGACGACAAGGCGGTCCAGAGGCTTGTCGACAAGAGGATCTCCCAGGTAAAACACCAACAAATAAAAAAAAAATTTTTTTTTTTCTTCTACAGGACTTCGACGGTGGTATCATTAGCGAGAAGTACGAGGGGTACGTGTTCCGTATCACTGGTGGAGCTGACAAGCAGGGTTTCCCCATGAAGCAGGGTATCCTGGGCAACAGCCGTGTGAAGCTGCTCCTCAACAGAGGCGCCGTTGGTTACCAGGCCTGGAGGGGCCGCACTGGTGAGAGGAACAGGAAGTCCGTGAGGGGGTGCATTGTCGGGTCCGACATCTCCGTCCTTAACCTTATCATCATGAAGAAGGGCAAGGACGAGCTTGAGGGCGTGACCGACAAGCAGCAGCCCAGGAGGCTCGGACCCAAGAGGGCTGCCAACATCAAGAAGCTTTTCGACCTCTCCAACGATGATGACGTCCGCAAGTACGTCATCCGTCGTGAGGTGAAGACCCACTCCAAGGCCCCCAAGATCCAGAGGCTTGTGACCCCCGTGACCCGCCAGAGGAGGAGGCGCCGTGTGGCTCAGATCAAGGCCCGCCGTGTTGGTGGCAAGGACGCTCGCAACGCCTACTTCGCCCTCGTCTCCAAGAGGCGCTCCACCAACCAGCTCCGCTCCAAGGCCAAGGAGTCCCGCCAGAAGATCGCCAAGGAAGCCAAGAAGAACTGATAAGTTTGAAAAAGAAAAAAAAAAAAAAAAAAAAGGAAAACAAAAAAAAAAAAGTATCAATTTTTTCTCTTTTTTTTTTCCCCCCCGCCCCCCTTTTTTTTTTACCACCCGCCTCCGCCCTGGGTTTTTTTTCTCTTTTTTGTTCTTTCTATAAAAAAAAAAATTGTGGTTTTCCCAAAAAAAAAAAAAGGAAAAAAATATTTTTTAAAAAAAAAACCCCCCCGCGCCCGCACCATGTGACGATGAAGTTAGACGGAACAAAACGCTCGGAGCAAGAAAACGAAGACGGTGCCGAAGAAGGGGACGGGAAGGCGGCGAACAACAATGAGGAGATCTACTGGGGAGACGAACTGAAAGACTTTCTAGACGGCAGGGACATCAACCCCTTCGGCGCCCGCCCAAGGGTTCAACTAGAAATCATGAGGGGACGGGCACTAAAATACTGGTGGCTCTTCGCCATGTTCGTCCTAATCATACACATCGTCCTCAGCGCACAAGGCCCTGGACTACGATGGGAATGCGTCGACTCCTGCGGAAGAGGATGCGACATCGATCAAGGAACTCTGTCTCCTGAAGAAGAGACTTCCTACAGCAACCGTACTTTATTCGAATGCGACTGGACAAGCCAACCCGACGGCACCACTTGGAAATGGACATCAAACATAAACCTGAACAAGTACAACTACGACGTTCTATTCGTTGTCACACTCGTGAGCAATATGCCCAACAACACGAACCCTGCTATGCACTACGAGGATTTTTCAACAACCACAAGCCTCGGATTCGACGGCGAAACCGTTCTCTTCACAAACCCTTACCACTTAGATTGTTCCGAAAACGATGGCTGCGACTGGAAGCTAGTCCACGGCGACCCCATTGGGAACCGCGAAGGCACTTGGGAATACAATATCAGCATCACCGCCAGTCCTCAATTCACACTCCCTCCCAATTACGAATTCCGGCTTGTCATCCTGAAATGGAAAGAAAACTATACAAAAGGCGAGGCCGCTCTTCGCTACGTCATGCTCGCGTGGGTTCTGTACCTCCTTCCTTACTTCCTCTGGAAGAACTTCGGTAGGCCTTCTATGATTCAAGATTGGCTTCCAGAACACGTGTGGGGTACAGCAGTTCTTGTTTTCCTCTTGTGCTACCTCAATCCAATGTTTCTTCCGGGTCTGGCTTACCGAGACGAAACAGGCGCCAGAGGGCAAGCTTTCATGGCGTTCGAGGTACTTCTTTCATGGGTCTACTTCATAGTCTTATGGGGTGTTGTACTAATCGTTCCGCTCAGCGTGGCTTTTGGGAAGACAAGATGGTTGTGGATTGGGTTTGGAAACGGCCGGGGCGGCATGTTCCTTCCTTCCATTATCCTTGGGTTGATATGCGCGTTCTTCCTGGGAATTGCGATAAGAGACTTTATATATGCAGACGGGCAACGGTATCTTCAAGATGACTCGTCTGTGCCGAGATCCATGGCGTCGAACACGTTGATTAGACACCACGATAATTATGCGTTGACGCTGGCAGAGACGATTCTATTTTACATGGCCATTACTGTGCTCGTTGTTACTGTTGTGTATTGCAGGTTCCGTCTTCAGGAGCTGGCTTACACATCCGCGCGGCTGAGCTTTTTGAGTTACAGAATTTATCTCCTCATCGCAGTGCCGTTCGTCCTTGTGTCAGCCATCATTCGAATTGTGGAGTACGTGACGGCAAGCCCGCTTCACTCCGTGACAAGCACCGGGCCCGATAGTGTTCGCGATATTGTTCTTTTTTCCGTTATGTCGCTGCTGTTCGGGCACTTCTTCGTTCCCATCTATTCCGGGTACATTTCCGCCCCGCCTCCGCCGCATTCTCAAGCCTGGCTTTACTGGAAATGGAGCAGCGATTGGTATGCTTGGTGGACTCACTACGGGAAGAGTCTGTACTTTTTCATAACGGAAAAGGAAGGGCAGTCCTTTGAAGAGGCGCGGGTCCAACGCCTCTCTGAAGAGCTGCAGGACAAAACAGAGAGGCTTTTCGAGAAGAACCAACGCCACGAGCCCGTGTACCATCCGTCTGAACCGTCACCCAATCTTGACGAGAATTCCTCACACTCCGACTCCGTTGCTTCGGCGGCGAACCAAAAGTACAAAATGCTTTTGGAAAAAGGTTTGAGGCTGCAACTACCAGAACCTTCCCCGAGAAGATCGCTTGTAGGGGATTACTGCGACACTGCAAGAGGTGCGCATGACAGCATGTATCTATCTGCACGAGGCGGCGGGCTGCCCATGCAGAACGCGTCTGTTTCTGCGTCCTTCCGACACCTCAAAAAACTGAACCTCAGCCTCGTGAAGTCCCCCCCTGACCAACTGCTGAACCACAACGACCCTGTGTTCGACGATATCCTTCAAACGGAATCCGTGTGCAGCCAGTCCCCGCGGGGGGAAGAAATGTCTCCTGGCAAGCACGCCCCGCCTTACCCTGAAGGCCCTTTGTCCGACACACCAAGAACCTTTAAGTCCCCTGCCTCCAACGTGCTGTCCCAATCCACACATGAGCTAAAATCGACCATAACTGACGGGGTAAAATCGCCCACTTCCGAAGGGATCAAGTCACCTGTGACCCCCGGTCTCCGTGCGAGGGCGGAAAGACGCAAATCCCCAACGTCTCCTTCGTTAAAATCACCAATTAAACACACCGGGTTCAAACTTCCTAAAGGGCTAAAGTCACCGACTTCGCCGGCATTAGATCTGCCGAAGCTGAAGTCACCACTGCGATCCCCCACCTCAGACGGGTTCAGGTCTCCTAAAACAGACGGGATGTCAACTCCAAAGATAGATGTCCCCCTGTCCCCCCAGGTAGATGAGAACGACAGATCTTTCCTCAGTGACAGCGGCATGAAAGAAACTGGCCTGTTCAAGGTGATTCAACCACGATCCCCTCTGCAGTCTTCCCTCGATGATACACGGCATGAGGAGCATAACGCGCCGTCACGTTCCAGTAGTTTTCACTTTTTGGGGAACCTGAGCGGGATTGAAGTACCAAGGTTTGAAGACGAGGAGGCGCAGGAACGGGAGAAAGCAGTGCTACCACCTGCAGAGGGGCCATACAAGAACTTCTTCCGCCGTGCGATGGAAGCCAGAAGGAGGAGCAGCATCGAAGAAACGGAGGACAAGGAGCCATCCGCCCACAACGACCCATTCGACGCCACCCCCATGCGGAGGAACAGCAGCTGGAACAGCAAAAACGACAAAGATAAAGACCAGTCTTTCTTGATGCCTATTTTCTGCTTAGAGTCGGCAATCGAGTGTTTCAACGCCTCATGGATGTCCTACATGCTCGACTGTGAAGAGGACACACCGTACAGCAACGGGGAGCACCTCCCCCAAGAGGAGGACACCGGCATCACGTGGTACGGGGACTACAGCAGAGTACCGACCGAGTACCGCGACGATGGAGGCGGCACCGACGAGCAGATGGCGATGAACCACAAGCGGTGCGACTACTTCATCCACGGCGTGCAAGAAGGACAAGCCAAGCTACATCAGGAGATATCCTGGATTGACTCATGGATGCCTGGTGGTGTACATCGAGACTTACTATACTCGCCTGAAGGCGACCTTGTAGCATGGAGAGAAGGTGCGGAAGAGTGGGAGGGAGAATGGCGAATGCTGTACCACTCCGCAGTGGCATGGCTGCGAGCAGGGAAAATTCTAGACACAGCTGTGGAATCGCAGAATAAATGGAAATCACTGTTGTTGATGTTGAAGAAAGCTCTGCTGTCAACAGTGGACGCGTCTTTGCTGATCCTCGACGGGTGGCACGAGGAAGAGGTGCTCACGGAGGAAGAATACGAAGAGCGCAGGGCGTTCCTACGCGGGCAGGTGTGGGTCATGTGCAACCTGCCTCAAGAAACACTAATCCAAATACCCGAAACGACGCCGACGGTGTGCAAAACAACAACAACGTTCCCCGTAGCGGACCTGGTGGTGGTGGGGTGTCTTGTCGTTCTCGCAGAGAGTTCCTTCGCATCCCGTTCGTGGAAGCTCTTCGCCGAAGAAATGCTGGTGGCGATTGAAAGAAACCTCTGCGACACACAGGTGTACAACACACCGTACACACGTTCCTTCCAACGATCCTTTGTGGCCTCCGCAGCCGTGGAATGGGGCGCAAAACATTTCCGATGCACGACAGGCGAGGTCGTCCACGCCTTGGACATCATGCGGCAGGAAGGGCTCATCATCCCATGCATACCAGGATCACGTTTAAGAGTATCCTGCGACGGCTCGTTGTGGAAGATCCCCCCGAACTTCGAGCCGGAATGGAAGGAAGACAGCACCCCGTGGGGGGAACGCCGTATCAGAGACATGCTGTTGTTCTCTGCAAAGGAAAGCATGTTCCCAGCATTCCCTCCAGAGCGTGATCCAAAACCCAACTACCGTGCGGGAACAGAGTTCATCCACGCGGAGTACTACGGGTACAAGCTTGAAGCAGTCATTTCAGACAAACGGTTTGGGTTGAAGGCCATTCTACTATCGTCACCCCTGCGAGTCATTCTTGCCTTCAGAGGAACCGATAACGATGCGAACGTCGATCTGGATCTCGACGTGTGCCCGGGTCCTTTCGAAGCGCACAACGGGTGGGAACTGTTTTACGAGAACATGAAGCAAGGCGTGGGACGTCTGAAACACTCCTTCTGCGGGTGCGGGGGTTGGAAAAAACGCGCCTCCAACAAATGCCACGGACCAGGCGGCTGCTGCTCGAAATTCTCAACATGCCACCAATTACTCTACGGTTCGGAACCGCAATGCCATGTGGGGTTCATCAATGCATGGCAAGCACTGGAGTCGTCAGTGTATAAAGTGATCTCAGCAATCTGTCCTGTCGACGATCAACGGCAGGTCTTCGTCACCGGACATTCCTTAGGCGGTGCGCTGGCACAAATGGCCGCTTACCATCTGACCTGGAAATTCTACAAAATGAGCAAAAAGGTAAAAGTGTATGCTTTCGCGTCGCCTCGTGTCGGGAACGTTGCCTTCGCCACCGCATACAACACATGTGTACCAGACACCTTCAGGGTGAACATGAACGGCGATCCTGTCACAAACGTGCCTCCTTCCTTTGGAAGGGCTAGGTACTACCATGCTGGGACGGAGATCCATTTAGGAAGGTGGGAGAGTGAAGCTTCTTGGTGTATAGACCCAACATGGTTAGACAGTGGGGCAATTCCCATGCCACGTCCTTTAAGCCACACCCTTGCCGAAATCAATCGTGGTTTAAACAAGATTCTTGATCATTTCAAATGGGACTGGGCGACTCGGAATGGAGGGCTATTGCCTGCAGGTGAAGACGTACCTCCTGAAGAAGATGAGGAGCATGTTGAGCCTACCAAGGAACCTACCACGGAGGAAAACCCGGCGTCGACTACTGAGTCGAAGGATAAGACGTATTTGTGGCCTTGGGTTCGGATCTCGCAGCCGGATGTCCCAGAATTGGATATTGGGAGGTACGAGTCGCCATCTGAGCTTTTGGTTTGAAGAATTAATTTAAAAGGAGGCCCCCTCTTTGGAATAAAAAAAAGTAGGCTCCGGGAAAGGAAAAAAAAAAAAAAAAAAAAGAGAGGGGTGAATGTAACATAGAACAAATATTCCCATTGTCACCAAGATAGACCCCCCCCCCCCCCAACCTCCCCTCCCCAACGCTGAGCAAGCCAAAAAAAAAAAAAAAAAAAAAGGTCATTTTTCTCTCTCTTTTTTTTTTCTTTCCCCCATCCGATCTTTTTTTTTTGTTTTTCTCATCATTTCGATCTTCTCTTTCTTTTTTTTTTTTTGTTTTTGTTTTTATTTTCCATGCTGAAACTGTTCAGTTGTCGCAAAGGAAAGAAAAGAAGGGGAAAAAAAAAGGAAAAAAAAAGAAAACGAAAAAAAAAAAAGAAGAAAAAAATACTCTTCATTTAACTCAGAAGGGCATCCGAACACAGCCTTCCCGTGTAGGAATGCGAATGCGTTAAAACACGCAATTCAACAGGCAAATTTAGAGATGTGAAAGGGTAGAAAGAAAAAAAAGAAGGAAAAAGAAATAGCAAAAGGCAAAAGCACCCCCTCCATTTCCCTTGCCTCACTCCCCCGCCCTTTTTTTTTTTTGAGGAAGAGTGTATTTTTTGTATGTTAAAAAAGAAAACTTTTTTTGAGTTCCTCATCACTTTCTCCTTATATTTTATTCCCCCACCCATAGGGCGGCCCTCTAGCGGGGGGCTTGTCCTGTACTTTGAGTTTTATTTCTTCTACAAATGGGAGGGGGGGGGGGGGAGAGATAAAGGAAGAAAACAAAAATTTCGCTACTTTTGATAAGTCATATGTTTCCCCCTTCCCCCCCCCCTTTTTTTTAATCACTACCTCCTTTGTCAATGTAGACTAGTAAGGTAATGAACAATGGCATGAAGTAAATAAAAAGGAGGTGCAGTATTTTAAAAAAAAAAAAAAAAAAAAAAAGTGTACAAAATTATTTTTTGTTTTCTCCATTGTCGGCAAAGCGTTTTTTTTTTTTTTTTTTTCCTTTCCCCCCACCCCCTCCGTTTCTTTTTTTTTTTTTTTTTTTTTTTTTTTTTTTCGATTCTAATTACACCCACAACCCAAAAAGCCGACATGAAACGAAAGCATGATAACTCTGAGTGGAGCTGTGGCCTATGCGGTGGGAACGGAGGAGGAGCTGTGTGCCCTGTGTGCAACGCACCAAAAATGTCACCTATAGGCGGTCTTCTGAAAGGCTCAGGGACACGCGAGTGGGACGGGGCACAAGTATCTGACGATTTCCCACTATCAATGGAACCGGTGGTGGGAGACGAAAAGCTGACTCTTCACAAGGCGGTCCCCTACGAGGAAAACGAAGGGATCGAGTTCAAAGAATGCAGTTTTTTGGTACGGCTACGCCCCTACAACGGACACTACGAGCAGCCGAGAGACTTCTTCTTAAAAAGGGAAAATGACACTAGATGGTGGAAACAGTGCAGGGCACCCTTACCAGAACACTCCTGGAAACAGCCTAGCATCGCTAATCAAAGAACAATGAAACAGTACATCGAGGAGTCACCCCTCTCTGCTAACGAACGAGAGTCTTATGAAATAGGTTTTCAAGTGTACATAAAACAACTTGCTCCGAGTCATCCGGACGGGAGGTGGTTGGTGAAAGGGATGCCTGGATATTTTGAATGGATTTTAGTGGGAAATGTTGCGTCGATGCTCAACTCTCCTTCTTTGAAAAAGGGTTCTTTGTACCTTGGGGTGGACGACAGCGGGAAGGTTAAAGGCGTTCCCTTGACACACAGGCAGCGGAGCAACTTGCTGTACCATTGTTCCAGGGCATTGTTGTGTATTTACCCTCCTGTTTTGAGCAGTGATGTTTCGGTCGAATTTCTTGACGTGGTAACGGAGGGGAACCCCCCCCGGCCGATCCCAAATCATTGTGTCATCAAGGTGAATGTCCATCCTGCAGCCCCGCACCCGCTTTACCTCCATCCGAAGTTTTCAAAGAAACGAGATGTGATCGCATGGTGCCCCTTCGCGCCCGTGGCACCCGTCAGAAAACTCGGATCAGTCCACAAGCTCAGCACAGAACAGATAAAAGAACACTTAACGCTAAGCTCTCTTACAGAAAAACAGACAAAATTGTACTCATGGATTTTATAGAAAAAAAAATATTTTTTTTTTTGGGACCAAAAAAAATTTTTTTTAAAAAAGGAGGGGGGGGAGTATGGGGTCTTCCCACGAGATCCGGATGTTGGGGGAGGTGATGCACTACCCCCTTTTGTTTCTTCTCTTTTCGCTTGTGGGTCTTCTCTTCCTCAGCGTATACCGCCCGGTGGCGGGCATCCCGAGAGTGGGAGAAACACTCCACGGGGAGCTGATGTTGCAACAACTGAAGAACCAGAAAGGGAACGAACTGCTGCCCACCTGGTACGAGAATAAGAAACAGGTTTGAAAAAAATAAAATATTTAGGGTGCTTCCCCCCCCCCCTTGACGAAAAATGTTTTATAACATAACGGCCCCAGTTAACAACCCCCGCCCCCCCTTTTTTTTTCCTAACCCGTAGCATTAAAAAGAGCGTTAAACCAAGAACGGGGAAGAAAAAAAAAAAGAAGAAGAAAAAAATGGGGCAAGGACTCTCAACAGAAATAGGAGAGGACTCCTTGTATTACACTAATAAAGCCCAGCTTGAAGAGACAGAGCAAAAGGTCAGAGAGTCCGATAACTGCCACGAATTGGAGCTGGCGAACCGATACATAGGGGAGGAGGGGATGACGGTGGCAAGGGACCTGCTGAGGAACAACACAACAGTAAGGCACTTGAACCTGAGCTACAACAGGCTGAACGATGACTCGATAGGGGTGCTGTGTGAAGGTTTGAGCGAGAACAACACGGTGTGTGGGTTTAAAAAAAAAAAAAAACTACACCCCACAGCTTGAAATCCTGAACCTTTCAGGCAACGCGATGACAGAGGAAGGAGCGAAATTTCTCGCAGCGTTGCTTCGAACAAACACCACGCTGCATACTTTGATTCTCTACAACTGCAGCCTTGACGATCGTTGTGGGTTGGCACTTGCGAATGCCTTGCAGCACAACTCAACGCTGGATACGTTGAACGTTGCGATGAACGAAATGTCGGAGCTTTCTGCAGGATTCTTTCTGAAATGTCTGGAGCACAACAGAGCCCTCGCTGTTTTGAACACAAAACAAAACAAAATCACCGACGAACAACAGGCAAAAATACACGACGCATTACTGCAACACAAAGAAACACAGCTCGCATTGGCAGGGGAACGACGAAAACGGGCCGCAAAAGTCCGCGAGAATAAAGAACGGGAAGAGGAGGAAAAAAGAAACCAGGAACAACAACGTGCCGCGACAATAGAAAGCATAGAGAAGCAAAAACAAGACATGGACGAGAGACAGAAAGAGCTGGAAGACGAGGAAGAGCAACTGAAACGACAGCACGACGCCAGTCAATTCGCGAGAAAAACCGCAAAAGAAAGCAACATGCAAATGAAGAAAGAGTACATCCAAGCAACAGTTGAAAATGCATACAGTTGGAGGGCGAAGATCGGGCTAGGACAAAGGGACACATGGCACGCTGGCTTCACAGCAAATCCAAGTATAAAATCCAAGAACCCCTCCGCTGACTCGTACGGAACAGTACGTACCTTGCAGCCTTGCTGGTGTGAGCCAACTGATGCCGCTGGGTACGCGGGGCAGCTGCACTATCATTGCAAGTATGAGCAGGAGCCTGATGCCTTCCACCATGACGATGCCGGGCTTGACAGTAGGAAGTACGAAGGCTGCAAGCGGACCGGCCACCCTTGCGTGAGCGTCGGGGTGTACGCGAAACCTTTGCAAAAAGACACCGCGGCAACATTTTTCTCTTCGAGGAGCCCGCACCACGTGACGGAGCATGCGTGAGAAGAAGGGGGGAAAAAAAAAAAAAAAAAAAAAATGTGAATATCCTTTTCTTGATTTTATTTTTTTTTTTCTCTTCAAAAAAAAAAAAAAAAAAAAAGAGGGGAGGGGAGTAGAAATGCAGCGAGAACCCAGCGACTCGGAACTGGAGGAGGACATGGTCGAGGACATGGACGAGGACATCGTTGTCCTTGACACCGAGCGGCGTACCACCACGGATGTCTTGAGCAGTCGCAGTTACCTTTATGATTGGGATACGGGTGCTCCTACACAGAGCGTGACGGGGCTGTGTGAGATATTCGTGACGACGGAAGGGATGCTGCCGTGAGAGTACTTTAATGGGTATTTTTTTTTTTTTTCTTTTTATATTTTATCCCCATTTTCTATTGCGACTACACCTTTTGAGTTCGAGAGCAAAATAAAAAAAAGATAAATTGAACTTGTCATCCTTTTTTTTTTTTTTTTATCTGATAGTTCAGAAATTTCTTCACTCCTAACCCCCCCTATAATCTGATTACCCCCCTCTCATAATTTGATAATCTGGGCTATAATTTGATAGCTCAATTATGGGCAGGACTAAGGTGTTTATGGCCAGAAGGTTGGGAAATGGGACCGTGTCAAACTTTTTTGCAAGTGTGCTGAAGAACAAGGGCCCCGACGAAAGCATCTACTTTCGAACGGGAGGATCTCGAGGAGCTCATGTCTATGGAGTGCCCTGGATCTGAGCCGCTGAACCGCTTCTTACTGTACCGTGCTTTGTTTGTATGCGGTTTCTTCGGGAGTCTTCGTGTAACGGAGAACTATAACCTGGAAAGGTGCAATATCGCAGGTCAACAGGGTTGCCTGGAGGACTAAAAATGTGTAGGGTCACCGCACTTCCGCCTGAATCAGCTGAAAATAGGCCGTTTTTTCATAATTTGATAGATAGCAGTTGATAGCTCATAATTTGGTTTTGGGTTTTTGGCCCACTTTCTCGGTCACTCGGAGTGACTCAATTTCTGAACTATCAGATAAAATTACTTACTTTGCGCCAAAATATGGCCATCCCATTTACTCTCGAACCGTTTTTTTTTTTTTTTTTTTTTTTTTTTTTTTTTTTTTTGACCCACGGTTCTCAAGTAAATTATGACCATAATTTGTTGCAAATAAATAGCTATTTTTTCGTACGACGCGTCTTAGAAAGGTAATTTTTAGAGACCCCCCCCTTTTTTGTTCATCTCTGTTAACTTACACGAACTGTCAAGAATAGCTTATCCTTGAATGCAAGTTTGAGAACAGAATTGGAACAATAACCCAAAAAAACAAAATAAACGGACGGGGGGAGGGGGGAAGCTTTTTTGTCTCTATCAATGTGGTTTTTTTTTTTTTTTTTTTTTTTTTTTTTTTTTTTTCCCGTCAAGTGATGTGCAGGGTGTGTTTCTAAACCCCCCAACATTCCCCCCCTTTTTTTTTCTGGGCTGATTTATCAGTCCTTCTGTGTGTATCAAACCAAGAGAAAGAAAAAAAGAAAAAAAAAGGGGAGGGCTTGTTGTTGTGCTTTGAAACAACTGATAGATTTCTTGTTTAGTATTTTCTCGAACAAAGCCGTCCTGGTGCTTATTTGTCCATGCTAGGGTGGCGGGTGCTCGGGAGAGTACGAGTTATTTATCTTTTCAAAAAAAAAAAAAAAAAAAAAAAAAACTACGCAAGACTTCAAGAATTAAAACTTGAACCAATGCGGTGTGAAACACAAAACTATAAGAAAGCACCATCTCTAGAGGTGTAAAAAACACGAGTTTCACAAACACACGACCACCGAGTTGTTTGGCCCCTTCTTTAAGACTTACCAATTATTGCGAACGGGAAAAAAAAAAAAAAAAGAGAGAGAAAGAAAAAGGGGGGGTAGAATGTGTACTTACATACTAGAAAGCAGGTGCCCGTGCGCCAAGTCAAGGAAAAAAAAAAAAATAATAATAATAATAATAAGGGAAATGTAGCTGATTAGATTCGTGCGTTCCGTTCTCTAGGGGATTGTCTCCCCCTCCTCCCATTCTTTTTTTTTTTTTTTTTTGAGAAAATAACAGTAAGAAATAGAAAATTAGGAGGAGGGTGCCCCCTCTTCCTGTATTTTTTTCTCAAACAGTATGTATAGGTTCCCCTCCCTTTTTATTTGAATGTTGGGACTGCTCACATATCTGAAGCGCTGCCGGACACCTGCCGTTGTCTGCATAGCACCAAGTGAACGGCTTGAGGTAAAGTTTCTCGTTGCAGCATGCCCTCCCCCAAAAAAAATATCCGGACGAGATAACGTTTAAGTAAACAGTTTTATTTTTATTTTTGAAATAAAGGAAAAAATTTCCCTCCCTTCCTTTTGGCTTTCTTGACTAGTCTATCTCTCTACGGTGCTAGGAAAGAGAAAAAAAAGGGGGGGGGAAGAAGGCGATGGGATGGGAGGGGGAAAAAAAATACCCTCCCCCCCTCCCCTTCTTCTCTTGCCCCTCCTTCCTTTCTCTCTAAAAGGAAAAAAAGAAAATCTAAATGAGCCGTTGCTAACCACTTCGGTTCCTATCGATAGTGAATTACAACTAGTACTACTTACTACTCCTCCCTCCCCCCCTTAATTTTAACCACTAAACCACATGTCATGTATATGTGACATAAAAAAGAAAGTAATCCATTGACCTTTTTGGTCAAATTGCAACCTGCTATTCTCTTTTTTCTCACCTTGTTTGGCTAAATGCTGCCCTTTTTCAGCATCATTTTAAGAATTTGAGAAGTCTAAAATCCGGGGGAAAGTGGCTGAAGGGGGGCATCAGAAGCACCCGAAACACCGACAAGTACCAGAAAACTCATCGATAAGCCACCGGATGCCAGAGAGGTGTGAAACGCAAGCTAAATCTGGTCAGATTAGTTTTTTTTTAATGCATTTTTGTGCATTTTTAGGCAATTGGGTCAAAAATCATAAGGTTGAAAGAGGCATAAAAACAACACTTTATATTGGTTGAATGCTGCCATTTTTTTTGGGGGGGGGGGAGATTGACTCTTTCGGTTTTTTGGCCTGTGGGATTAGTGGTCAATATAAATGTCTCTCTTTTTTTTTTTTTTTCTCTTTTTTTTTAGTAGCGTATGGTGGGCCGTTGCTAACCACTTCGTTCCTATCATAGTGGATTTTTTTTTCCTTCTTAAACCTGATGCACGCTGCAACGTCGTCAAATTTTTTTCAAACGATAATTTATTGAGTCTTGGTGTGCATCAGGTTAAAAGAGAATTCCGTATGCAACTTTTATTGTGCCAAGCAAAAGAAGTTTTTGCAGCTTTGTAAATTCTATTTTTTTTTTGCTTGCGAACAGCAAAGATATAAGTCATAAGGAATTCGTTTTCCCTCCGCCACGATAGGTAAAAAAAGATATATATGTCTTGTTATTGCCGTATTTGGGCTTAATATGAAATGGAGAAGGGAAAAAAAAAATTCCGGTAAATTCCGAGTGGCTAAAGAGCCAAAAAAAGAAGAAAAAAAGAAAATAAAAAAAAAAAATAAAAAAAAACCATTTGTTGTCGATTCTTATTGCAGAGTTAAACAATCGCTAACGAGCTAAAGAGTTTTTTTTTTTTTTTTTTTTTTTTTTTTTTTTTTTTTTTTTTTTTTCTTTTTTTTTGCAACTTTGCTTGGGCGGAGTCAAACCTCCGCTGGTGATCCCTTGGCCACGGACAAAGAAGTTCCTCCCCCCCCTCTGCACTCTTTCGAGGTAAAAAAAAAGAGTTTTATTACCTTGTTAACTTTTTCTTTTCTTGCGCACTGCACGAGCGCAGAATCTTGGTTACCCGGAGTCGCCCCGGCTAGGGTTGAGTTACGCAGAAGAAGCTACAGCTCGGTCGAGGTGCGCCCCCTTTAATCAAGTAGTCAGTTCGTGCTTCGTTGCACACTTAACGCCACTTAGTGTTGCAATCAAAACCCCATTCCCCCCCCCCCCCCTTTTTTTTGCGTCTTTTTCAGGCGTCCTGCCACACACCGCAGGTACCCTTAAATATCTCTTCTTTTTTTTTTCTTGTGTGTCGTTTGCTAAACGAACTCCTCACCGTCAAAGACATCTTTTCCCTTCTTTTTTATTGTTACAAATATTCATCTTTCAAAAAAAAAAAAAAAAAAAAAAAAAGATATGAGCTCGTCCGGACGAAAATGTCAACACTTTTTTGGGCACTTCCGAAAATTTCTTGTTTTGATTATTTGAGCAAAAAAAGGGCATGACGCCGTTCTTTCAATTGCGATGCTTGTTTGCCATGAGGGTGGCAGGCTTTGCAACCGGCTGCCCCTAAGGGATTTTGGCCTTTTTCAGAAAAACCATTCTTAACACTTGCCTGCTCATGCAGAGCTTTGACATTGGTATCTTTGGGGTCAAACTTTCATTCTCTACCCATCTTCTGAGGTTTTTCCTTTTTTTTTTTTTTTTTTTTTTTTTTTTTTTGCACTCATAATGCTTTAAAAGTGAAAATTTTGCTTTTTTAGGGGGTTTTAAAGGGATTCTAGCCTTAAATAGGCCAAAATGGCACTTTAAGGGTAAGTTCGAATTCACATTCATATTTCTCTCTTTTTTTTAATTCAGTACGCCAGGCGGTTTATAAGCAACCAAAGCCATTCTTCTCTTTCTATTTTCTTTTCTTTCTTTTTTTTTGTTTAATACCCCTGTTGGCTTGTTCTGCCAGATAAAGCAGTACCCTACATTACTTCAGACCTTCATAAACACTAGTGTATTTCCCGGTAGCCAGAAGTAGTCAGAATCATCAATAACTGCTTTCGTTGATCTTGCAATTTTGCAACAACAGGTGCATTGAGATAAGCACGCACCATGCACTCCAGCCACACCCACTAGTACACACTTTCTATCGGTTGCTTTTTTAAATTACTGTAAACTGAAAAAAAATATCAGACGGACAAGGAAGGGGGAAAAAAACAAAAAAAGAGGAGGGGGTAAGAAAAGAAATGCCGGCGAAGAAAGAAAAGGGAGAAGAAACACCTACGAAACCAGCGGTGAACTATGAGGAGTTCATGAAGGAAGACGTAAAGGAGAGGTGCAAGGCGGAAGATGTCATCATGCAAACGAAAATTACAAATGAGATTCTAAGAGCAGGGAGCTCTCTGTGCTCCCCTGTCCCCCCTCCTGATACGGCGATGGTGGAAATTTACCCTAAAGGGTTGCAGGTGTGCATAGTCAAGCCAAGGTGCAGAATTTTCGACGCGAATCTCAAAAAAATGAAGGACGACATGAAATATAGCTGGGCTTTTGAAAACTTTGCGTTCAATGTGGGACACCCAGGGAAGGTCCTCGACCACATAGAGCACCCTGGCGTGGGGTACGTGACACACGTCGTTCAGCTGTTCACCAACACTTCTGAGTACAACGTCATAATGGTGCCTCCTGAGGCTCTTGGGCCATCGTGTTGGAAAGACCAGTTTGTGTTCATTCACGACATCGAAGGGAGGAGAGACACCGACAAAGACATTCGGTCGCATTATTCAATCATCTCTGAAGAGCAATGGGCACACCCAGGCGAAATACGAAAACACCGTACTGCTCGAATCCTCTCTGTTGGTTTTTTCGCCGGTGACACCCACTGCTTGCTCAGGCTCGAGCCCCCTGGGCTTCCCGACGGCAAGTACTGCGTTTTTAGTGTGACCGCCATCAACGACACAGCGCAATGGTCAAAAAGCTCAAACCGCCCCTTGTACCACGAACACAGCACAAACGTTGTTCTTGATACGACTGACATCCCCCTGCGGGGCACCAACGCTGGCTCCGTTGGCCACGTCATCTCCCGGCCCTTCCGTGGGCAGCAGCAGAATGAGCTTCAGCAGTATCCCGTATGTTTTCTTTGGGAGGGTTTTTTGAATGGGAAAAAAAAAAAAAAAAAAAAAAAAAAAAAAGGTCATCTATTACCCTCCTCGGACTACCTCCAGCCTCCCAGTTCCCGACAATGCATATGGAGCTTCATATGGTACTTTGGATTTTTTTTTTTTTTTCTTTTGAATTTGAAAAAAAAAATTTTATTCTTTCGTGCAGAATCAACGTCCGAAATGAGCCGGCAGCAGTTGGCGGAAATTCGTGCTGGGTGCCCTATGGACCCGTGATGATTGGGGGGAGGGGTGCTTTTTTTTTTTCCCCTCTTTTTTTTTTTTTTTTTTCTTTTGTCTTTTTTTTTTCTTTTCTTTCTTTGTTGCTTTCATTTCCCACCGCCCCCTTCTTGAATTTCAATTCGCTTTCTTTCACCGTTCAGCCTCCACCACAGGCCACTCAATGCCGCCACCCATTGGGATGACAAAGACGAACATCCAACCTCCCAGGAGGCGGGATCAGAGTTCGTCAAGAAGGGATAGGGACAGGGACAGGGATAGAGATAGCAGTTCAACCCGCAAGCCAACCAGTGGGGATGGGAAGAAGGTACCTCCTGGAGTGCCTGCACCAAAGCTCAAGAAACCGACAAGGAGCACGAGTAGAGACGGGAGGAAGGACATAAGGGTGCCACCTGAAAGGCTACACAGGTCCGTAAAGAGCAGCACTCCACCACCCCCACGGGCGCGGGTAGCTGACTTCCTCGGCTCCCTTGGGGAGTCTATTAAGTCAAACGCCACCACGCAACGCTCTGCTGCGTCACGTCACTCCGCACGCACAGCTACTTCAGAAAAGCGCAACTACGCGTTCAGTGAGTCCTCCGCAAAGGAAGACATCCCTTCGCTGTACACCGCCAAGCGAGGGCCTGCACCGCCACCACCCCCTGCACCTCCACGAAAAGAAGAAGTGAAGGAAGATAAGAATGAGGAACAAAACCCGAAAGAAAAAGAAGAGAAACCTAAGCCAGTCGACTACACAGCACTCTTGGAGAGCAGCATGAACAGCGTAAAGGAGGAGATCGACGTGTCCAGTCCCCCTCTTGACCAGTCGGAGTCTCCAGTTGTCCGTGCCTCGGTAAGGTCCCTCTCTGCGCTGTCTGAATCTTCCTTGGAGAAAGAAGACATGCTGCCCCCTAAGACGCCGGGCACCGGGCTGTCAGCAGGGATGCGCCTCGGCAACGTTCCCACGCCGGTGCGACCCGTGCCGCCTGCTAGGAACGTCAACGACACGTATAAGTCCCAGTGGCAGGGCCTCATCGACGGGCAGAGCGATACCAGCGAGGAACCTTCACCTGCAGACCGCATCAGCAAAGCTGTCGAGCGCTCCAAAGCTGAGCAGGCCACCGCATCGCCACCCGAGTCCTCTATTTCGCAAATCATCTCCATCACCAACGACGACCTTGACGAAACAGAGCCGCAGTCACCATTACAACTACCACGCGAGCCTGAGCCAAAACCAACGCCAGAGCCCGAACCTGAGAATGAGCATCACTATGAGCATCAGCCTCAGTCCGAACCCACCAAACACCTGTCGTATGGGGAACCCTCCCTTTCTCCATCACCTTCTCCAGCAACACGGACTTTGCAGTCTGAGGTGAACGTCCATGTCAACACTATTAACCTGCTGGAGAAGGAAAGGAACGCTATGTCGGAGAGGCTGCTGGTGTCCGAGGGTTTGGTCGATACTGTCAAGAGGGAAGCACGGGAGCGAGAGGAAGAGTACCTGCAGTCCATCAGGGCGGCAGAGGTGACGAAGGGGGAGAACAAAAAACTAGTCGATGAGATCCAGCGTCTACGGGACGGCGTGGCTGCGGGGTGGACGGAGCACGAAGCACTGCGGAGCAAGGCGTCGGAGTCGGCGAGAAACCAGCGGGAGGTGGAGGTGCAGTTGATCAGGGCAAGGAGCATTGCTGAGAGGCATGACCAAGAACTGGACCAGTTCAGAAAGGAGACAGAGCGCGCAGAGCGTGACCAGGCTGTGGCAGAGCGGAAATGCGAACAGCTTGAGGTGCAGGTGCAGGCGCTGCAATTGGAGCTTCACAAACAAAAAGCTTATTTGGAAGAGAGCGAGACAAAGTGTGCAGAAGCACAGCGCCAGCTTGCGGCAATGAGAAAAGGTGAAAGCGAGGAAGTGAAGGAGTTGAAAGAAGAGCTTATCGCAATGGACGAGATGAGGGAGCAGTACTACAAAATGAAACAAGAGCTCAATACTCTGAAGTTCGCATCACGGGAATCGGAAATCATCGAAACCCTGCGCACTGAAGTACGCATCCTCCGTGAGCGAGAGGCGACCAGGGGGCGTGAGGACACCCTTCTGCAGCAGCTAGACGTCGCAAAAACGGAGAACGACCAGTTGAAGTCGTCTCCGGTGATGTGCAGGGAAGTGCAGCTTCTGCACGAAGAGCTTGAAAAGGAACGGCAGGAAAAGCACCAGATGATGGTATCGAGCTCGAAGGCCCTGCTGGAAGGCGCGAAAGAAGCGGCTACAGAACTAGAAGAACTCCGCGAGCAGAACAAAGAAGCACAGACAGAAATCAGAACCCTGACAATGCAACTCCAGGCTGCACTGGCTGACAGGGACGTCACGCAGCAGGACTACTGGAACAAGCTTCTTGGGAAGTGTGAGGACCTTCTGTTGCCGAAGGAGGAAAAGGCGGGAAGCGTGTCAGCAAGAAGGGGCCGGGAGCCTGAAAGGGTGGCATACATGTCGCATAGCCTAGGCATGCCTCCTCGGTCCGCTTCGGCTTCAAGCAACACCAATGGGCACTTGGCCGTTGCTGTGTGCAACCAGTCCCTTGACCTCCCTTCACCGCCCAGGCTGGCGGGCAGATCACCTTCGCCGGGCACTTTCACACCGTGTCCTGCTGACCCAAGGTATGAGCGAGGAAAAAGGAGGGGAAAAAAAAAAAGAAAAAAAAACACACACAGGCCTGCTTCTTCCCCTCCACGCCGTGTGGCGTCTGTTTCAGGGAGGATCCCCGCTGCACCTGTGCTCCGCAGGTGTTAAAGGATGGAGGTGCGTAATTTGCAGTTATTTTAAAAAAAAAAAAAAAAATGAGAAAGAAGAAAAACACTGGCTTTTCCCACATTTAAAATGTGTTGAAAAAAAAGAAGAAAAAAAACCGAAAGAAAACATCTAACTTTTAACATAATCTGTGTCAAAAAAAAGAAAAATAAGGAAGAAAAAAAAAAAAAAAAAAAAAAAAAAAGAGGGAAAGGCTCTCCTTTGTAGTATTTTTCCGTATCCCCCCCTCCCCTCCCCCATTAATGTACTTTTCGCGGATTTTGCAAAAATTTCTTTGGTCGGTTCTTTATATATATAAAAAAAAAAAAAAACTCTCCCTTCCCCGTAGACTTCCCCATTATTTTTCTCCCCCCTGTTTATAGATGTAAGCCCCCCTTTCCCCAAGTTCATTCCCCGGAGCAAAAAAAAAAAAAAAAAAAAAAATAGACCCCCTAATTGTATTGCCCCGCAGTCCATTTATTTTTTATTTCAAACTTCAAAACACAGACACGCAACGCAAAAAAAAAAATATATAAAAAATAATAATAAAAATGCTGCGGAAAACAAAAATAATAAGGAAGATATCGAGCTCCTTGAGTGAAGCGATTGGAGGCACGCCGTTGGTCTCGCTAGATAGGTTGGTCGAGGCAGAGGGCGTGGAAGGGAGGATCTTGGCAAAGCTGGACATGCTGAACCCTGGGTTCAGCAAAAAGGACAGAGCGGCCTTGCAGATCATAACCGACGCAGAGGAGCAAGGCTTGCTCAAGAAAGGAACACCTGTAGTAGAACTGACCAGTGGAAACATGGGAACAGGCCTGGCCATTGTGTGCAGAAACAAAGGATACCGGTTCATAGCGGTTATGAGCAAAGGCAACAGTGAAGAAAGAAGGCGGATGATGAAGGCACTGGGGGCAGAGGTCATCATGGTAGACCAGCTACGTGAATCCAAACCCGGTCACGTCTCTGGAGGTGACCTAGCACTCGTCGAAAAAGAAGCCACGCTCCTTACAGAAAAACTGCACGCTTTTCGCGCCGATCAGTTCAACAGAGTCGGCAACCTTCGAGCCCACTACCTAACAACAGGCCCAGAGTACTGGGAACAAAGCAACGGCACAATCGATGCCTGGTGTGATTTTGTAGGCTCCGGGGGTACGTATGCTGGTGTAACGAAATACCTCAAAGAGCAGAACTCCGAAATCAAGTGCTACATCATCGAGCCAGTCGGTGCTGCTGCCATCAAGGGCGAGGCTATTGTGAATGTGGACCACCCCATACAGGGTGGTGGGTACGTGATCCCCGATCTTGCATTTTTGAGGCAAGTCCCGTGTGATGGGCATTTAACGGTTTCGGGCAAGGAGGCCTCTCATTACACGAGACTCCTTGCTTACGAGGAAGGCATCTTTGCAGGGTTTTCTTCGGGTGCAAACCTCGCTGGTGCGCTTGCCCTTCTCAGAGGACCTCTTCGGGGCAAGACTGTCGCGATCATGATCTGTGACTCGGGTTTGAAATACTTAAGCACTTCACTGTGGTAAGGGAGGGGGAGTTGATAAACGTGTGTTTTAAAGTTTGCATTGCATTTTTTTTTTTTTTTTTTTTTTTTTTTTTTTTTCCCCTTCGGAAAATTTCCAATATTCTTTTTATAATCAAAAAGGACACACCCGAAAAGAAAAAAAAATGGTAAAATCAGCGTTGAAGGAAAAGGGGGCACCGAAGGGAGACGAAAAGGTTGTGAAGAAGGAAAGCAAAAAAGTTACCGTGGAAGGCGGAAAGAAGAAGAAAATCCAGAAGGAAAGGAGGGTGGTGAAGGACAAGAAAAATGGAGTGCTGTATATCGGTCACATCCCCCACGGTTACTATGAGGGCCCGATGAGGACTTTTCTGAGCCAGTACGGGAAAATCAAGAGGTTGAGGCTGTCGAGGTCAAAGAAGTCGGGAGCGTCAAAGGGTATTAAATTACACGAAAACAAAAAAAAAAAAAAGGATACGGGTTTGTTCAGTTTGAAGATCCAGAAGTAGCTGCTGCAGTGGCGGAAGAACTCAACGGTCAATATGTAACAGGCAAGGTGTGTGTGTTTTTTTTTTTTTTTTTTTTTTTTTTTTTTTTTTTTTTTTTTTTCCTCGAATTTTTTTCTCTTCCCCTCAGGTACTCAAAGTTGACCCTATGGACCCTGAGCAAGTGCACAAAAACCTTTGGAAAGGTCTTAAGGTCAAAACTCTTATGAGGAAGGATGCCGACATCCGAATTAACGGGCACATACAGCATCATATTGAACTGGCCAAAAAGTCAATGGAACAAACATTGATGGAAAGTATTGCGACGGAAAGGCAGATAAACAAGAAACTGGGGGCAAAGGGCATCACATACAAATTCACCGGGTTCGAGGACCAGCTGAAGGTACTTGGAGTGGAGGTATGGAAATTGGGTTTAAAAAAAAAAAAAATTCTCATTTCAGTACGTCCCCAAAGCGAAAAAAACCGACGCCACCTCCGCAGGAAAACAGGCAAAGGCGGCTCCCATTGCTGCTGCGGTTGCAGCAGCAACACCCGCTCCCAAAAAAGCCAAAAAATCAAAGAAATAGTTTTTTATTTTTATTCCTTTTTCCGTTCTCCGCAAAACTCATTTTTTTTCCCCACCCCTTTCCATTATAGTTTGTCAAAACAGTGAAATAAAAAAAATAAAAAAAAGAGAAGATCATCATATCAAAGGTGTCCCGGCACTACCATTCCCCCCCTTTTTTTTTTCAATTTTCTTTCTTCCTTCGCCCCCTGCCTTTTGTTTTATATGTCAAGACCTATTATTATTATTTTTTTCCACTTCATGCCTCCATGTGAGAAAGAAAAAAAAAAAGGAAGGGGGTTAAAAAAAAAATGATGGAGTCAGACTCATTCAACGAACAGCCTCCCAAAGCGGAGGAAGAAGCGGAAGAAGTTAAAGAAGAGGAAAAGGAAGAACAAGAGGAAGCGACCCCGGTTACAGAGGAAACGTTGAAAGAAGCAGCGGCAATGGAGGTCCCGGAGGTCGAAACAAAACACAGCGACCCCGTACACAACGAAACGGTAGAGGACGAAAAAAGACAGATGATGCCCGAGGCAAATGCATTCTACACAGATAGCGCGTTGTTCCTTCCCCTGGAGAAAGACACGCTCAAATTTGAAATTTTGCGGACATTTTGCCAAGACAATGTGTGGTACTACGAGATTACAATTGTGTCAACCCTTCCTCTGTACGTCTCGTCAGGCTGCAACACGGAAAAAATTGTTAAAAAATGCCCGTTTAGATACTCTCGAATGGAGTGGCTTCGCACTGCCATGGCCCACGTGTACCCCTCTGTTATAATCCCGCCTGTTCCTCCAAAGGACATTTCACACACAGCTGATAAACTTGTTGGGTTCATGGGAGGTGTCGAAGAAGAAGAATGCCCTCCACTCCTCGTCCTGGAACGAAAACGGGAGCTCGAGTATTTTTTGAACTACCTCGCGTCCCACCCTGCTCTCAGAGAGTCGACTCTCCTTCGCGATTTTTTGTATTGTCAGGAAAGCGAGTTCCCCGCATTCAAAGACCGGGTCACCCAACAGTACCAATCACAAGCCTTGTCATTCTCCGACACCACCAGAAATATGTCATACAAAACTAAATCAGCGTTTGGGTGGTTGAAGGCTAAGGTGTCTAAGAAAGACACCACTAAAGAACAGGCTCAGATCGCAGAGTACCAGCCCCTCGTGGTGTGGATGAAGCAGATGCACAAGATGGTCGACGACATCCGGGCGAAGCTGGAGGTGCTCTACCTGCAGAAGATATCCAGAACGGACGAAAAGTTCCCCTTCCATGGAACCCTTCCTGCCAGTGAATGGTCTGCTAGGCAGATGCGACCCGAATATGTTAAAAAAGGGACAAAGTATGTTTTGGTTTAAAAAAAAAAAAAAAAAAAAAAAAAAAGGGTACAGTCAAGACAGGGCCATTTTGGTATGGCGATGTGGACTGGGAAGTTACCGAAAAGTGTATGTGAACAGAAAGAAAAAAGAAGAAAAAAAAAAAAAAGAAGAAAAAAAAAAAAAAACAGTCGGATGAGCTCACGGTTGGGGTAGAATGGGATGATGGTCTTCTTGGAAACTGCGACGGCGACCACAACGGGGTGAAATATTTCCAGTGCAATAAGAAAAATTCCGGTGTGCTTTTTTTGTCCCCCTCCTCTATCACCCCTCCCCCTACAGGCAGCTTCATGAACGTGAAAGACCTTGTGATCCCCCTCCCAAGAGACAGTGTGGTGGACGCGCTCGACTCCACTCTTGTGGTGGTGAACAATATGCTGCGCACCTTGAGGATCGATCAGGAGAGGAGACTGTTCTACATGCTAAGTGACCTTCAGATTGCCAGAGGGTGGCTGGAGGCACTGCAGAAGTGCATTGACCACCTCACTACAGAAAACCTCACCCAGCTCAGCATCAAGGAGGAGCTTAGGGCGGCCGAGAACTCCAAGAAAGAAGATGTGTCAGGGGAACTCGAACTCAAAGACAGGCTTGAAAAACTCTTGTCTCACATTGAGGCGGAGCGCAAGACCTTCAAAGCAGAAACCGACCGCTTGCGCTCGACTTACTCCGCCCTCTGGAGGGGCATCCTCTCTAACTACTGCCACTACAACAAGTATTGCGAAATCCGGCCTGGGATCGACACCAGTATACTGAATGCGGCGAGCGGCATTGAAACGCCTTGGGAATGAAGGAGAGAGGAAGAACGGAAAATGAAAGTGTAATACCACCCCCTCTCCCTCTCCCCCCCTCTCCCGTGTGATTTTTTTTTTTTTTTTGTTTGTTTGTTTCTTTTTCAAAGCTTTCCTTCATTTCTTTCCCTACGACGAAATTAGCACACGGTGCCCGTGCAGGCCTCATTCCCAAAGTTCGCTCAATACTTTTGGTGCAGTTGGAGAGAGAGAGAGAGAGGAGGGGGGGGGGGGGGGGGGGGGGAAGGCAGAAGAGGAAACTGCTGTTTTCTCCCCCCGGGCACGATAGGATCGGTCCTCACGGAACGACGATCACAAAAAAAAAAAAAATGGGGCTAAACCCAATTGGGCCGAGCGCAAAACGCATGGCTTAGTAAAAAAAAAAGGAGAGGGGTTGTTGGAAAAAAAAAAGAGAGAGAGAGAGAGAGAGAGAAAAAAACCGAAGCAAAATTTTCTCCCCCCCCCCTTATTTGTTTGTGTGCCACTACCATATCCCCCATTTTTTTTTTTTTTTTTTCCTTGTTTGCCCCCTCAATTTTTTATAAAAGAAAGCAAGCAAAAAAAAGGGGGGGGGAAGAGGCGGGTAGAAACCCAACAAAAAAAAAAAAAAAAAAAATGTTAAAAGTTCAAAACAACAGGCTGGACGCCCAGCGTGTGACAGCATTGATACAGGCTAATTGGCCGAAAAATGAGAGCGCGGCATTTGACGGGACGATGGAGGCTTGCGAGGATGTCGCGCTGCCGAAGCTGGCGAGCGAACCGAGCAAAGACCTCTCATTTTTATCCAAAAGCGACCTGTACCAGGGACCGTGCCCAGAGGGGGTGAACAGGGATGTAATGCGGTTGTTTAAAAAAAGCCATGTGAGGACACCACTTGTATGGCACTCTACTGAAATCCAAAGCAGTTCATGGCACAAAATGTCTGACCTTGACGGCGAGCCCTATGACTCCATTAGAAAGTTAGCAGAACCCCTCGGCATCGAGATAGACTGGGTACGCCTGGGAACAATAACAGAAGCTGTCCACGAGGAATGCTTGGCGAAGCTAAGCAGTGCTTTAAACGAAGGGAAGTGGCTCTACATTGTCGAAAAATCATTCCCCCACCAGGAGCTGTACCGAGAGATAGGTCGTAGGCTCATCACCCTTGAACCAGAAGCTTTGGAATACCCTTTTCGTGAGAGATTCCGTCTTTGGGTGAAGATGGAAACAGGGCCGGAAGAAGTCATCAACCTGAACGCGAACTCCGGAAACCACTTTCCCCGAATCTTCCTTCAAAACGTAATCGTGTCCAGCAAAAGAAAAACCCTCGTCAAAGGCGCCGGTACGCGGAAGATCGCCGTTCCAAAACCGAGCGACCCTTACGGCCACCCGGAGTTCCAAGACAGCTACAACACCGCCACGCAAAAGCAGCTGATCAGAACTATGAAGGGGAAGGACAGCGACGATGAATCGGACAACGACTGGCTTGAAGACCCAAACTGCCCGCACAACATTGACCATTTCATACGCGCAAACGACTTCGCACAGTCAGCCCAGAAATACAGCTTGCTTCATCCTGAGTGAAGGGATGAAAAAAAAAAAAAAGAAAAGAAAAGAAGACCTTTCCAGGTTTTGTTTATTTTATTTTTTTTCATTTTTTTTTTTCATCCGATGTAGATACAGGAGAAGCGTCCTTTTTTTCCCCCCTTTTTTTCTTCTTTTTTTCCTTTTGTATATCCGAGCGGTCAACACACGAAAAGGGGGGAACCCCGCTCTGATTACGTCCCTGCCATTTGTACACACCGCCCGTCGTTGCTACCGATTGGCTGTGGGATAGAGCTGGGGGGAGGGTGTCTCTCTGGGCTCCCTTAAAAAAAAATGTTCGGGACATACGATTTCACTAAGAACTACCCCAACGGGGACAAATACAAAGGCGAGGCCATTGAGAATGGCATTCGGCACGGGAAGGGCGTCTTCGCATGGGGCGACACAGGGAACACTTACCAAGGGCAGTGGGTGAAGGGCGTAATGGACGGGGAAGGCATATACGTGAGCAAGAGCGACGGGTTCGAATACCACGGCGCGTTCAAAAAAGGACTGCGACACGGGAGGGGAAAATGCAAGTGGGAAGGGAAAACATATGAAGGCGACTGGCACCAAGGCGAACGAACCGGGACAGGAGAGGAAACCACAGACCACCTCACCTACAAAGGCGGGTTTTTCAAAGAAAAATACCACGGCGAGGGAACCGCAACCTACAACACCGACGACTCCTACACCGGAAACTGGTCCGAAGGGAAGTGGTCGGGGAACGGCAAACTTTGGAAAAACTCTGAAAAACTAACCTACACAGGAACCTTCACCAACGGCGAACCAACAGGGACAGGCGAGCTCACATACCCCTCGATTCTCAACTACACAGGACAGGTCCTGCAACTTACACCCCACGGCGTCGGGTGCATGAAATATCTATCAGGCGAACAGTTCAAAGGAACATTCTCCAACGGCCTCCGACACGGAAACGGCGAAGCTTGGGACGAAACCTGGAAGTACACAGGCAGATGGGAAAACGACAAAAAACACGGACCAGGCAGAATCGAAACCCAAACCCTGACCTACAAAGGCTCCTTCAAACACGATACCATGGACGGGGAAGGCGAGGCCTCTTCCACCGACGACACCTGGACATACAAAGGAAGATGGCTCAACGGCGCCTTCCACGGCCGTGGTAAAATATCCCGCAAAAAAACCGTCTTCAAAACGACAGATTTATCAACTGGTATTTTGAGTATTACAAACACCTCATATGAATACACCGGAGATTTTAAAGCCGGGCTCGAATCTGGGGAGGGGTCCGCGTCCTTCCCGATGTCGAATCAGTCCCACACCGGGCAGTGGGAAAACGGGAAGATGAACGGAAAAGGAACAATGCACCAAGGAAAACTATTTTACACCGGGGTGTTCGAGGACAACTACCTCCACGGCAAAGGCGAGGTCGAGAGGAGCAATCACAGCTATAAAGGCGACTTCAAAAAAGGGGTGTACCATGGCACCGGGGAACTTGTCATGACGAACAAAGACAGATACACCGGCGGCTTTGAAAATGGGATGTTTCACGGGATCGGAACCTGGTACCAAGAGGAAACCTCAGACAGCTACAAAGGAGAATGGACGAAAGGAATGAAATACGGTGAAGGCATTGAAATCAAGTACGGGGACTACCATTACTCAGGCAGGTTCAAGGACGGCCTTCGCGATGGCTACGGCACGATAAAATTCACCAACGGCGACACTTACGTCGGTGGGTTCCTCAACGGGTTGTACCACTCTGAAGGACACCTCACATTCTCGAACGGATCCAGCTACAAAGGTTTTTTCCACCTAGGCAAGCGACACGGCACCGGAGAAGAACAACTCCCGTCGGGTGCAACCTACAAAGGCACTTACGAGGACGACATGTGGAAGGGCAAGGGCATCCTAACTCACACAAACAGCGACAGATACGAAGGAGAATTTTTAAACGGCAAGAAAAACGGGACCGGCATGCTGTACTTTGCAGAGGGTTCCAGGTTGTCGTGCAACTGGGTGGATGACGTGCTGCACGGGCAGGGTGAGTATCATTATGCTTACGAATCATCGCCCCCTACGATCCGAACCTACCACCAAGGCACCCTAGTCGAGGAAGGCTTGTCTGCATCTGTGTCTATATTAGACCCCCCTGTGGCTCCCTCTACCCTTTCTCCTGAGAAATCCGTGTCGCTAGGCAGCGTGCGCACAAAAACCGCAGTAGAGTCGGACCACAAGGAGGCTTTGCACACGCTTACCGAGCAGATGAGCGATCTGCAGGAACAGTTGACGGACACGAATTTGACCCCCTCGCAAAGCTTTGCCCTGAAGAAAAAAATCGCGGTGGTGAGGTCGCAACTGCTCAAGGAGGAGCGGGGATACAAGAGCGCCATCAAAAGCTACTAGATCTTTTTTTTTTTTTTTTTTCCTTCTCCACCTGTTATTTTCCTCTTTTTTTTTTCTTCTTTTTTTCTTTTCGGAAGACTTTCGCAATTTTAAAGAAGAAAAAAAAAAAAGAAAGGAAGGGAGAGGAGGAAACGGAGAAAGGGAGAAACGAAAAAGAATTTAAAAAAATGCAAAGAAATCTGATTAGAGGTGTGGTGTTGCGTGTGGCGAACGAACGGGGGTGCAGGTTGCTGCCTGCAAGACGGTGGTGCAGTAGCAAGGAGTCTTTTAGTAATGAGAACACCTCAGCCGATTTGAAAACAGACAGGGAGGTGACAAGAGACACCTCATTCATGGTATGGGGGAAAAGAGAACAAAAAACCCCTATTCACCCCACTAGGTTCCCGTGAGGTTTTTTATGTACATGGCGGCGGCGGGTATTGGGGCTTGTGTTTTTGTGTTCTCCTATAGGTTTTACTACACATATAGTGTTGTCTCGCCTATGAGGAAAAGAATGCTCACTGACCCTGAAATGGAGGTATTCCCCCTCTTTTTTTTTCCCCCTCTAAAATGACACCCAGGGTCTTGCAACGAGAGATTATGACGACGCCCAATCATCCCGAAGCAGGCAAAGGGTCAAAGACGAGGGTCTCATGCTTGTGTGGGTGCCATGGCCGCTATCTATGTGGGGCTATCGGAAGATTCCCCCCCCGACCCCTGAGTCACGGCCTCAGGGCGGGTCAGGCGGTGGTGTTTAGTCATCAGTGTTGCAATTTGTTTCCCCAATCCCTCTTCTTCACCACAGTGTTTGTTCAAGGCAGCAACACAAAAAAAAAAAAAAAAAAAAAAAAAAAAAAAAAAAAAAATGTTTGCTGTCACAGTTTTGTTATGTGCTGCGGCGATTTCCGTGCCACCCCCGAATCCCATTATTCAAGCTGCACCCCTGATGAAGCTGGTTAATCAGACCACAACAGGGAAGCTGTACACAATTGACCAGGGCACTGTACACCTGAAGGTTCTCCACATATGGGGAAGGCCCGAGGAGCTCGGCTACGCGCAAGGGTACTTACTCGCGAAGGACATCTACCAGTTCATGGTGGTGGAGCTCGACAAATTCTACGCCGAGCTCGCGGATCAAATCCCCCTGGGGGACCTTCCCGCGTGGCTGCAGAAAGACATCCAAAACGCTATTGGGAGCGAGCTGGTTCCTGTAATGCACAAGGCTTTGGCTTATGTGTACGATAGAGAGCTTTATCACATCCTGCTGTCGGAATCATCCCCGTCAACAGAGGCCGACACCATGGCACGCGGGATGTGCGACTCGGGTGTGATCTTCAACTGCAGTGTGAACGAGATCGCAAAAGTCATCAAGCACAGCAACATGCTCCCGGAGCTCATCCGCATGACCTGCTCCATGATGGGCGCATGGGGCAAAGCCACCCCAACGGGTAAGCTCACCCAGCTCCGCACTCTTGACTTCGGTACAGGTCCGTTCGCTTCCTACTCAACGCTCACTGTGTACCACCCTTTGACAGGGTTTAACTGGGCGAACATCGGGTTCCCTGGGTTCGTGGGTTCGGTAACAGGTTTCTCTGAACATGTTGCTTTGTCTGAAAAAGTTTGGGAACACTACGGGCCAGGGAAAGACACCCAACCAGGGCACTACGACGGGCTACCAGTGACGGGGGTCATCAGGAATATTCTGCAGTACTCCGCAACGAAAGAACAAGCGCACAACTACGCGCTTGACCATAAAAGGACGTGGGGGGTGTTCATGGGAGTCGGCGACGATTCGAGCCAGCAGTTCAAAGCGATTGGGTACAGGGAGGCAGACTGCAAGTGGTACGGTGACAACAATATCACGATGATCACGAACTTTACTACAGTTGAGGGTGTGACTTACATCGACAAGCACCCGCAGCCCTCTCACGACCGCACCACCATGCCAGGGCTTGTGAACACATGGTACGGCAACCTCACTGCTGTTAACGTTGTGCAGAACTTCCCCAGATTCGAGAAGTCCGGCGACGTACATGCTGCCGTTTTCGACTACGGGAACAAAAAGACCTACATGGCTTTCGGTGTTGTGGATGCCAATGGTCAATACGGTCCTAATGACGAGGGTTTCGCCTGCTACCAGCCGTTCCTTGAGTTTGACCAAACTGCTCTTTGGAACGAGCCCAGGCCTTTGTAGACGAGTTTCTTTTGTACACGAGTTTTTTTTTCTCTCTTCAACCTTGCCTATCTCTTTGTGTGGCGTCAAATAACGTAACTATTTTTTGCTTCGGCTATTATTCCCCCCTTTTTTTTTGTTTCGTTGTAAAGCCGATAAGGTAAGGGAGGGGAAAAAAACGAAACAGGCTACACTTTTTTTAAGGGTGTTTAGTTGGCCTTCTTAGCCGCTTGAAAAAGGAAAAAAAAAAAAAAAACTTTTGAATTTGACATAAAATGGGGCTTCTATCGTTATTGAGAAAAATGAAGAGGAGGTATGACACAAGAAGCGAACAAAGAAAAAAAAAAAAAAAAAAAAGTGACAAAGAGCCGAGGGTGCTTATCCTTGGTCTTGACAACGCGGGGAAGACTACCATTGTGAAGAAGCTCTCACAGGAGGACATCACGCAGATCTGTCCCACCCAGGGTTTCAACATAAAATCCCTCGACCACGATGGTGTCAAGCTGAACATGTGGGACATCGGTGGGCAGAAAACCATCAGGACATACTGGAGGAACTACTTTGACGAGACCGACTGCCTCATCTATGTTGTTGATTCCGCCGACAAAAACAGGTGTGTAAGACGAAGTTCCTCAACCCCCTTAGGATCATCGACACCGGCGATGAGCTCACCCGCCTCCTTGAGGAAGAGAAACTTGGTGGTGTCCCTGTCCTTGTTTTCGCCAACAAACAGGTTTGTAAGGGTGAAAAATAATTGCTCCCGGCGGGGTTTGAACCCGCGATCCCAGGCTCATAAGACCTGTGCCTTAACCACTAGGCCACGAGAGCTTCGCGTTTTCGCGGGGGTCCTATTCTTGTAAAATGTATAGCAACTCGTGCTTTGTTTTATTATTGCGTTATCGACGTGTGCAACTTCTCGTAGCCGCTTTAGCTCAGTTGGGAGAGCGTCAGACTGAAGATCTGAAGGTCCCTGGTTCAATCCCAGGTGGTGGCATATTTTTTAGGTCGCAAACCAACCTTGACCTTCGCCTTATACACCACAACACTGTCATCCTCTGTCTCAGCCGTCTTGAGGAAGCGATCCCACAGGGCATTCCGTTCTTCGAAAGCGTCTTCGAGTTCGGCCGTCCACCAGGGGGTCGGGCCTCGTCGCACTCCGCAAAGCGGAATGTGGTCGTCAGCTGCAAGCAGAAGAGCCTCTGTTATGGAAGCGTCTTCGAGTTCGGCCACCAGGGCTTCGGCGCTTCAGTTCAACTCGAATTTATATATTTCTTTGACCCATTGACACATCAGCAGCTGCAAAAATTAACAGCACGTGTCGTCTAGTGGTTAGGACGCTCGCCCCACACGCGAGAGATCGTCGGTTCAATCCCGACCATGTGTATTTTTAACTTTTTCACCACAGGACTTAGCTGGTGCACTTTCGCCTTCCGAGCTGTCAGAGCACCTTAACCTCAGCAGCATTCGGGACCGCAAGTGGCAAATACAAGGTTGCAGTGCCACAAAGGGCGAAGGACTCGAGGAAGGGCTGACCTGGGCGGTATGATAGTAGAAATTATGCATGTTCCACAGGTTAAAGCAAGCACCAACTGAAGCTGTAAAGATTCCCGCTCACTTCCTTTCCTGACCCCACCCTTTTTTTGCCATTCTAAAGCCCCCTGTCCCCTTTTTATGTTTTGAAATTTGCCCAGCCCGTTTTGAAGTAAGCAACACCGTGAAAGACGGTAGTAGAGGAGACAGAAAAAGAACCCCACTTTTTGTCAAAGGCATTGCTTTAGCAATCCTTTTGTCGAAAAAAAAGAATGGAGAATAAAGAAAAGAAGAAGAAAAATGTGGCTCCAGGTGTTGGTGTGCCAATCATTGCCCCCCTCCTCCCCGAGTGTGGAATGTAAGAGCAAAAAAGTGTAGAAATTGAAAACCGGGAAGCGGTAGGATTACACAAGAAGAGCGTCGCCCCTTGGTCTTGGGAAAGAAAAAGGAAGGGAAGAACAAAGCGAAGAAAGGGAGAAAAAAGAAAAAGAAGACGAAGAAGACGCCTCAGGTGCAACAGTGGCTGGGTTCTGTCGCGGCTTCTGATTTCTTTTGCTACTTTCCGCATGTCGTGCTTACAAAGAAGTATTGACTGGAACTGCTGAACAAGAGGAATCTAACTGGGTGTGCTCTGATGCGTTTTTCCTCCCCCCCATCTTTATTTTCTTTTTTTTTGTTTCCCCATCCCTCCCTTAAATATTCTGGTCCTCTCCCCTTACATAATGCCCCTTCACTGCACTTTTTTTTTTCTTTCCCCCCTTCTCCCCCCCCTGACCTCCCCGTTGAACAACCCAACCACTCCATCCCCTTAAAGGCTTTATTCTTTTGAAACATCTTATTTGGATTTTTTTTCTCCTTATTATTTTATCCTTTTCCTTTTTTCTTTTTTCTTTTTTCTTTTTTTTCTCTTTTCATGAATTCTGCGAACCCAGCTTAATTTTGGCAGGCAAACAGAAATCACCACAAGATCGCGTCCGTGTGCACTGGGGAACTAACCGTAGGAAAATTCAAAAAAAATAAAAATGTCAGAGTTGGGCTGTGACTATGCAGGAACGAAGTATGAGTTGAAGCTCGACGATGAAGGAAAAGAACTACTGCAAAGGGCGATGGAGGGGGAGGCATGTGGAGAGGAGATCTCAGTGATCTATGTTGACGATGATATTGAAGACGAGGTTGACGCGTGCTGGCTGGCCGGCGTGATGAAGGACTTCGACGCCTGCAGACGAATCCTCGCCCACGACAGAACAACCAGCAAGGAGATGATGCACGACCTCGTGGTGAAGGCCTTCGAGGCAAACGACACCGAACTCATGTCCCGAATCCTATCGTCCCTCCCGACCAAACACGCGGTTTACAAAATCGATCCTGAAATCCTCTTCGAGGACCGCTTCTCTGAAGATCTCATTGAATTCTGCATTGAGTCAGGCTTCCGCTGCGACTCTCTCCAAGGTGTTGCACCCTGCGCGAGCCGGAAATGCCTTCTATACTGCAAAGCGACCATGCACATCCCTGTGTCCCCTTACAGCACAGAACCCATTTCGGAAGGAACGACTCTATGCGAGGCCGATCTTTTCCTGATGAGGATGCTTATTAATGGTGCGGTGTCTGTCCCGATCTACCAGGCTGCATTGGCTGTCAGGTCAAATCTCAAACCTGCAACGTCTCTGACGTGGGTTGGACACTTCATCTATGCAGCTTCATTGAACAAGAACGACGACTTCTGGCGGGCAACCGTCCGAACCACAGCATTCTGGGACTACGCGTCTGAGAGAGGGGTATCGAAGAACGAACTGTTGACGGTGAAGAGTGGTAAACCGATCACTTACCCTAGCAGGCTTCGATGGATCATGGTGGAGATTTTCCCAACTGTCTCTGAGCTTCGCAAGGCACGCGTTATAGAGTTCGTCACCGAGGAACAGGCGAAGGTCACCACCACCGTTGCAGCCAGCGTGCTGATCGATCCTGTTGCGCAGGGCATCGACATGATACTTGGCACACCAACAGCCAACAGCACCCCCAGCGCAGCCCAGAAAGCCCTCGACCTCGATCCCTTTGCTGCCGCTGTTGAAAAATCGTCGTCCTTGATCTCCGTTAGCACCTCTTCGAAGCTGCAGCTGTACTCTTATTACAAACAAGCCACCGAAGGGGACTGCACCATCCCCAAACCCGGAATGTTTGAAATGGAGAAGAAAGCAAAATGGGATGCGTGGACAGGCGTGACGGGTCTTTCCAAAGAAGATGCCAAGACGAAGTACATCAACCTCGTCAACAGCATGGTTTGAAGAGAAAAAAAATTGAAGATGGGGGGAAGGGGGGGTGGGAGCGAAACAAAAACGATGCACGTCTTCTTTTTTTCTTCTCCCCCACCACATTTCAAAGAATAAAGGAGGGCGGGGGGGAGGGGGGAGAAAATGCGAGCCACCACCCGATTACATATGAAGCTGTATAACAGATACCCATGGAAACAGCAACCGGTGATGCAGGACAATGATTACTGGCCGCTTGACAAAAGGCTGAAAGCGTATTGGAACTCACTGTGGAACACGACATACGCCGCTGGAGCTTCGTGGGTGAAACTGCGGAACTTGGTGGGGCAGAAGCGAGACCAGTCTGAGGGTGAGGATTTCAGCGACACAACTGGTCACCTTGTGGGCCAGGTGCCCCCGCCTTTGGTACTATTGGAGCCACGGGGTTCACAAACTGTGGATCGATTCTCTATCACATCGGATCAACTCCTGGGAGGGCACAGCGAAGCGTTCCTTGATGTCACTGAAGGGGACAATCTGCTCTTCCACGGTACGCTGCGTGTCACGCGTGACCCTGTCAAGATGGCCACCCACATGGGTGAGGACGTCATCACAGACGACTACGTCGGCTACGCCTCCTTCGAATGCTTCTTCAGTAAGCTTCACAACTACTACCTCCACAACGTTAGAGGGGTCGAAATTCGGTGCCGAGGTTCACAGACGCCTTTTACTCTCAAATATCAAACCCGTATCATGCCTCCCTCACAGCACCTCGCGCACATGTTCGTCCCTACTGACGAGTGGCGGTGCTACGTTTTACGATTCGATCACATGCGGCTGCTGCACTTCGGTACCGAAATGCCCTCGAATAGGCAGTTGGGTATGGGATTTTGAAATGGGAAAAAAAAAAAAAAACTCTCAAAAAACAGCTGACAACGGGGATTGGCAAATGCCTGTGCGGAAATTTATGATAAGCGTTAATGTAGGGGAGGAAGGTTTGTTGCGGTGGGGAAGAAAAAAGTGGACGTTTTAACACTACAACAGATGACTTCTGGTTGGAAATTGACTACATCCGTTACGTAAATAGAACCGAAGGGATGACGGAAGGCAAGGGCGAGACGTTGATAAACACCGAGCACGACAGATTCGGCTAGTAGAAAAAAAAAAAGAAGAATACCCCCCCCCCCCCCCTTCTTCTTTTTGTGTTCTCTTCATTTGACATCATGTGCACATGTAGCGCCACTGTCTGCCTTCTTCGCCACCTTTTCTCGACAGAAAAAAAAAGATTTCACAAAAAAGAAGAAACAAAGAGAAAAAATGACCGCCGTCAACAACGTCGAGATGAAAACACCGCCTCCCGTTGTCCAGGTTGGGTTCCCACAGCCACAGGTAGTGGATACCCAACCTGTTGTCTACGATGTTGTCCCTGACGACAACACCAACAACAACATCAACCCTGCATTGAGCTACGCGGCATTGGGTGTCATAGCTGTGGGGTATGCGCTCGTCTGGGCGGGTTTGTTTGTATGGGCATCTGGTGTGCAGAATAGTACAGGTTGGCGTTTCGTGCTAGCAGGCATGATTACGTGCGGTGTGGGGTGTGCCTTCCTTTTCGCAGTCATAAAGTACCAGCAAGAGGCTATGTGCAAGCGGGTGATGATCGCGTTCGGTGTTCTAGGTGTATTGCTCCTTGTCCCCTTCCTCATCGTGCTATTCACCACTTATTCGTATGACAGCAGTGATAGTGATGACCATGACAAAGCTTGGGACGACTTCAGCGATGGTGTGGCTAGGACTGTCTACACTCTCTTTGGTATTGCAGTGCTTGCCGTGTCTGGGTGTGTCATGGGGTGCTTTTGCTGTGTTTTGTCTTGTAAGCGGCCTGCGAACTGCCCTATAGAAGTGTAAGGGGGTTATTGTTACTATGAAAAAAAAAAAAAAAAAAAAGAAGAAGAGCAGGGTGTTATTCCAGATGATCGGCGCAACAATGTAACAAGTTTTTTTTTCTTTTTTTTTCTTCTCTATTTTTATATTTTTGATTTAAAAAAAAAAAAAAGGTTGCAATTTCTTTTGATAAGGGACCCCCTTCGCCGAAAAGTATATGAAAATCACCTCTTTTCTTCCACCCCCCTTTTCTTCTTCTTTGAAGTTGTTTCTCTTGAGATGGTCTCACAGAGCTTCCGGTAATTTTTTCTTCCGGTAAGTTTTCCCCCTTCCCGGAGATTGAAACGTGACGATGTACCCCCCCTCTGTTTTTTCTCTTTTATTGTTCTTCCTTCTAAAACCACTCTTTCTATGTTAATTAGTGAGTCCCTTAAGCCCCTGGCTTTCGGGTAGTGAGGTTTTAGAGAGAAAAAGAAAAGAAATGAAGAAATCAAGTAGTTCTGGCTTCCCCCACGTAAGTTAAAAAAGTGGATTTTTTTTTTCCCCTTTCTTTCTTTTTTTAGGTAGGTGGTGGGGATAACATGAAAATATAAGAAGTACATCAGATGTGTTGTTCGCTGTTGACCTCCTCGTCGGTCATCACCGGTAGCGCCCGAGTGGAAGAACGTAACGCAGATGCTCAGGTGACGAACAGGCAGCAAACTGCACGAGCGCAGAATCTTGGTTACCCGGACGCCCCGGCTAGGGTTGAGCACACCGCACGCATTAAGGACACGACGCGGAACGCAGAAGAAGCTACTGCTCGGCCGAGGAGCGCCCCCTGTAATCAAGTAGGTAGTTCGTGCTTCATTGCACGCTTAACGCCACCTAGTGTTGCAATCAAAGCCCCATTTTTTTTCTTATTATTGTTATTGTTGTTGTCGCTCTTGATGAAAGAAAGCGAAAAAAAATAAACACTGTTTTTTTTTTTTTTTTTTTTTTTTTTTTTTTTTTTTTTCGCATAAGCTCAAGTTTTGCTTCTTTTAGATTTGTCGGCTTCATGTTATGCATCGCCGCAAGAATGAAAGGTCATGGGAGGTTCTCTCCCTTCAAACACTTTACAACTAAGATATATTTTATTAATTGGGGAAGCAGGACCAAGGTTTTCGTACCTAGGTCTCAGGTGAGCGACGGTACCCCCCCCCCCCCCTTAAGCGAGTCAAAGCCAAGTGAGAGGGAACTGTGCATGTGTTCTTGCTTTTGGCAGACTGAACAGCCAGGTACCTCGGTTCACGACTGTAACCTTTTGTCTTCTGAAGCTTCTGGCATCATATATTTGTAGACGCGGTACTAGCCACTTCGTTTTCTATCTTTCAACAATTTCTGTTTCCATCATCTTCCAACTACTTCTTCTTTTTTGTTCCCTTCATTTGACATCATGTGCATCTGTAAATGCATCAAGCCTCCTGTGCAAGAATACGAGTGTTGTGTATGGAACACAGTTTTTGAATTCCAGTGCACTGTGAACTCAAGGCTGTGATGGCAAGATTTGCCAGCGCGTCGACTTCATCCTTTTTCTCGACAAAAAAAAAAAAAAAGATTTCACACAAAAGAAAAAAAAAAAAAAATGGCCGTCAACAACGCCGAGATGAAAATGCCGCCTCCTGTTGTGGGTCAGGTTGGGTACCCACAGCCACAGGTAGTGGTCTACGAAGCTGTCCCTGACGACAACACCAACAACAACATCAACCCTGCATTGAGCTACGCGGCATTGGGTGTCATAGCTGTGGGGTATGCGCTCGTCTGGGCGGGTTTGTTTGTATGGGCATCTGGTGTGCAGAATAGTACAGGTTGGCGTTTCGTGCTAGCAGGCATGATTACGTGCGGTGTGGGGTGTGCCTTCCTTTTCGCAGTCATAAAGTACCAGCAAGAGGCTATGTGCAAGCGGGTGATGATCGCGTTCGGTGTTCTAGGTGTATTGCTCCTTGTCCCCTTCCTCATCGTGCTATTCACCACTTATTCGTATGACAGTAGTGATAGTGATGACCATGACAAAGCTTGGGACGACTTCGGCGTTGGTGTGGCTAGGACTGTCTACACTCTCTTTGGCATTGCAGTGCTTGCCGTGTCTGGGTGTGTCATGGGGTGCTTTTGCTGTGTTTTGTCTTGTAAGCGGCCTGCTGCAAACTTCCAAGTTGCACAAACGGTGTAAGGGTACTATTTGTTTCTTCTTCTTTACTATAACATTTATTAATAAATTTCCGGAAGTAAAAACTTTACGGTCCAATATTTTCTTCCGGACATTTTTTTTTTTTTTTTTCCCAAGCACCGTTTGGGGCCCACCCTGCGAAGACGTCTAGCCATTAGGCGCGTCTAACTATTATGATTCTTTTTTTTTTTTCTCTGCATCACAAAATCATGATTGGGTGACGAAGTAAATTTCCCTTCCGGAGTTAATTGTTTTTTACAGTATCCCCTACTGCACGCTTTACGCTAACTAGTGTTGCATCAATGCCCCATTTTTTTTTCCCCCCCTTCCCCCTTCCGTTTTTTTTTTTTTTTTTTTTTTTTTTTTTTTTTTTTTTTCCTTTTTTTTTTGGCGGGCCGTTGCTAACCACTTCGTTCCTATCATAGTGAATTTTTTTTTTCCCCTATGAAAAAATAAAATAAAATTCCCCTCCCCCCCTTTTTTTTACATAAGGGTGTTTTCTCAAATGATTGGCGCAACAAGTTTTTTTTTCTTTTTTCTTATTTCTTTTTCTTTTTCCTTGTTCATAAATTTTAAAATTTTAAAAGTTGCAATTTTTTTTTATAGTGAGGGAGAATCTCCTTTCGCCGAAACTCATATGAAAACCACCTTCTTTCTCCCCCCCCCCTGTTTTTTCTCTTTTATTCTTTTTCCTCGTTTTCTTTTCCTTCTAAAACCACTCTTTCTATGTTAATTAGTGAGTCCCTTAAGCCCTTGGCTTTCGGGTAGTGAGGTTTTTAAAAAAAAAAAGAAAAGAAATGAAAAAAGAAATAAAAGATAAAGCAAATAGTTCTGGCTTCCCCACGTAAGTTAAAAAAGTGGATTTTTTTTTTTTTTCCCTTTCTTTCTTTTTTTTTCTTATTATTGTTATTGTTGTTGTCGCTCTTGATGAAAGAAAGCGAAAAAAAATAAACACTGTTTTTTTTTTTTTTTTTTTTTTTTTTTTTTTTTTTTTTTTTTTCGCATAAGCTCAAGTTTTGCTTCTTTTAGATTTGTCGGCTTCATGTTATGCATCGCCGCAAGAATGAAAGGTCATGGGAGGTTCTCTCCCTTCAAACACTTTACAACTAAGATATATTTTATTAATTGGGGAAGCAGGACCAAGGTTTTCGTACCTAGGTCTCAGGTGAGCGACGGTACCCCCCCCCCCCCCCCCCCCCCCTTAAGCGAGTCAAAGCCAAGTGAGAGGGAACTGTGCATGTGTTCTTGCTTTTGGCAGACTGAACAGCCAGGTACCTCGGTTCACGACTGTAACCTTTTGTCTTCTGAAGCTTCTGGCATCATATATTTGTAGACACGGTACTAGCCACTTCGTTTTCTATCTCAACGGTTTTTATTTCCTCACCATTTACGTAACTACTTCTTGAACCTAGTAATGTTGGCTGTACCCACAGGGTTGGAGGAATTTGAAAAAAAAAAAAAAAAAAAAAAAAAAAAAAACATGACAACGTCCACATCCCCCAAGAGAAAACACCGATCTAGCATAAGGTCCAGCAGTTCGGCAGTCAGGTCGGTTCTGTCAGCCGAACCGGAAAAAGTGTGTTCCCCAAGAAGTTCGAGCAGCAGCAGAGGCCGCTTCAAACCCGGATCTGACGATCTCACAACGAACTGGCACACAAAGGGACCGCCTAAAGAATCTTTGTACACCAGAAGCAACTCTGTGGGAAGGGTCGTGATGCCACCGAGGTACTTGATGTCAACAACGTCCTCTCAGCAAGGATCATGGAAGGCAAGCAAGACCAGGGTGGATCCGGACAGGGAAGACCCAGTGAGATGGCCGGAGTGCAATCTACCAAACGCAGCACAGTTCACTTCATGGCATGCTGCCCAACAGATAGACGAGAATCCTTCAAAACACATTGCCTTTCAAATTCAATCTACAGACAGCCAAGCTGAAGACGTCGACATGGCTGGCATGGCGTTGGAAGGCTACGCATGGGAGTCAGAGGACGCTCTCACTTACGCAGAGTTCCTCACAATGCTTGAAGACATTGAACCCGACACTGCAATTGGCGAATGGTTCACTCCCGACCTCTTTACCCTCGCTATCAATGGCCGTGGTGAAGACCCTTCCAAAGGCATGACTCACAGGATCTTGTCAGATGTTTTCTCTGAATGGTTCTTCCACGACATCCTGAAGCTCAACAGAGTCCGTGGTCTGCTCTCGAGCAAATCGGAAGATAGCAGAAGCTTGCGCAGCTTGAAAAGCTTGGAAGAAGAAGTTCCCGGCTTCATGAAACCAACCCAAAGCTTCATCGCGTCAAGCCCTAAGATGACCGAAGAACAAGAACGAAGAGACGAGACCACCAAACGCCGAGCGGAACGAGAACAAAGAAAGCGGGACGCCATGGAGAGACGGCACAAGAAAAGAACGAGAACACCCCCGCGTCGAGCAGAAGACTGGAAGCAAGGCGAAACCGTCATGGTGCGCGACTCGGAAGGCGAACCCTGGAAACAAGGGTCCATAATATCCATCACCGGCGGCAAGCCTTCCGTGATGCCGAAAGGTTTTACTAAACCACACTTCTGGAAGCAGGTCAAAAGAATCAAAGCAGAGAGCGAAGGATCGATCTGTGTTACAGGGGCTTCAAAGGCACTATTTATAGGAATCGACTACATCGACACACCTGCTGAGATACAAGGCAGCATCCACGACACGAAGGACTTGGAGAGGATTCTCAAGAAGCACGGGTTCAATGTTACCAAAAGGGTGCTTACGGACGATATTTTGTCAAAGTTGCCCACCAGAGCTAACATCCTCGACGGGCTGAGGTGGTTGGTGGAAGGGTGCTCTGAGGGAGACAGTTTGTTCCTATCATTCTGCGGGTTGAACACCGTCCGCTGCGACGAGACGACAACAGGGATCGTCCCGTGCGACTATACCACAGCCGGTGTGATCTCCAGTGATATTATCGCATCCATCGTCCTTTGTGGCATACCCCCTGGTGCAAGACTCACCATTCTTGCAGACTGCAGGTACGGTGGATCGATTCTTTCCCTCCCCAACGAGATCTCCGTGACTCCCAACGGCACTTACACTCTGAAGGAGGACAACCCCGCAACCCTCCCCTCCAACATTGGTGAAATCTTCTCGATATCTTCAAACCGCAAAAGGTTAAAGGCCTTAGACGACTCCTGCCTCGTCCAGGGCTTCTCAGCGTGCACAAACCGAACGGATCCTCTTGTCGGGTCGCTTCTGTCCGAGATGAAACAGGTCATAAGCGAGAAGCTGGGCAGCGACAACGTGCAGCTCCCTGTCCTGCAGTGCACCCATCGCATCGATCTGCACCACAGATGGTCCCTCGGGATCCCCCGCATGGCCGAAACAAGCACCGAACTCCAACCGCGCGACTCCCTTAGAACACTCAGCAGAGAGAACCTCCGTGTGGCAGCCCGCGACGCTGCGATCGCCCAAGCAAAGGCGCAGAAGAAGGGTGAAGGTTGCTTTAACTGGAAAGGTTTATTCGGCTGGCTTCCACCCCCGTTGTCAAGGAGAATGCCAGATTATCTGAAATCGGACACATGGGTCATGAACCCCATTCTAGGAACAGGCGAGGAGATTCAAAAGTTCATTCCCGAAGACTGCTTGAGCAGCCCAAGAAAATACCGCCCAGCACCTGCACGGCGCGAGGCTGATGTGTTCTTTGTACACCCGACCACCTCCGAGGTGGGCTGGGGCTGCGCCGACTGGGACGATGAGGCGGAGCTGACAGAAGATGTTGTGAGGGAGATGTCCAGCGTCTTTAACGGCTGCTGCCGTATCTTTGCCCCGAAGTACCGCCAAGCAAGGTTCCAGGCTTACAGTTCAGCAGGCAGCTGCGGCGATCAGTTCAACATTGCTTACGAGGATGTTAAGCGTGCTTTCCACACATATCTGGACGAATGGAACCCGCTGGGACCTAGCGGCAGGCGGCCTTTCTTCGTTGCAGGGCACGGGCAGGGCAGCCACCACTTGTGCAGACTGCTCCGTGAAGAGCCAGTTGACAGGGCGATGGTGTGCGCGTATCTCATCGGGTGGTTCGTGGGCGAAGACACCTTAGCACATCGCTTGCCGTTTGGAAAGTCCCCGACACAGACTAGATGTTGGGTGTCCTACGCATCGTCTGGCGAGCACCTGCGAAGGAGCAACCCTGCTGCGTACGGCAAGGCTGGTGGATATCCACTGGGCGCAAACGCCACGAACTCATGGACAACTGAGAAACCTAAAGTGGTAAACCCGTTGACCTTTAGATACGAGACACGCATGGTGGCCGCGGAGAAGCACGGCGGGTCGCTTCTTGCAAACGGCACGCTGTCAGGGCAGGGGTTGTTCGGGGCGTCGATTGACTTGGTAACGAACGAGCTCTTAATCGTGCCCGCAAAGAACGACGAGTTCCTGGACGTGACCGGGCACAGGGACCCAAGGAAGAGGTTCTTTTCAACGAAGGTGGGCGACTACCACGAGTTGGATTATTCTCTGTTTTGGGTGAACCTACGGGAGAACATCGAACTGAGGGTGAAGTCGTACACCCCGCAATTCATGCAACACATCAAGGACGGGAAGTGGTTCAGGTTGCATGCGATGCAAGGCGCGTTGGCGGTTACATCGGCAACCCCGTCAGCCTCGATTGCGGTTGTGAAAGAAGACAGAAAAAACCCGTTACAGATGTGGGCGTTCCAAGCAGTGGTCACAGAGACAGGGCCTGATGGGGACGTGGTGTACGGAAATCTGGTGTGCAAGGGGAATGATAATCTGATCATTGATGCTGGGAGCAAGGCTGCGTTTAGGAGGAGCTCGTCGCCTGTGTCCCCACAGAAGGGGTCCGAGAGACAACGAACGGCATCACCAAGGAGAGGAACTGGTGTATGTCTCTGGCCGAAAAACAGAGGGGTATCCGCTTCCAGGTGCGACACGTCGTTGTGGAAAGTCACCCGGTTGGATGTATGCAACGCAAAAAAAAGGGGGGGAGGGGAACAAAACAAAAATAACACAGGCCGGGTTGCGACTCGTCGAAATCGAGCTCAAAGGCTTTTCGCAACAGCGTTTCCTCTCTGTTCTGCCCGACCGCACGACGCAGGCCCTCTCTCGAGGCTTGCCACACAGCACTCCTGGCACTACACATCGGTTCACTGTCAGCCTTGCTCTTTAATTTTCTATTTTTTCTTCGCAACGTTTTTTTTTTTTTTTTTTTTTTTTTTCTTTTTCCTTTTTGTACCGCTTCCCTTTCCTTATCCCCTGCTCCGAAGAAACTCAATGGAGGAAGAAGAAAAAAAAGGGGGGACACTCCCTCGAAGCACGTGTCGTCCTTTTGTTGTACGCCCCCCCCCCCCCCCCCCCCTACCGTTCTACCTTTTCCGAAAAAGTTTTTTAGTAAAAAAAAAAAAAAAAAAAAAAAAAAGGTGCAAAGCCCATATTCATAAGAAAGTGGAAGCGTTATCCGAAAGAAGAAGAAACAGTTACTCCCGTCTCCCCTCCCTCTCTTAATCCAAGAGCAGGTGGAAAAAAAAAAGAAAAAGTGATAAATCCTACTCCGTTGTTGTGTCTTTCTTTTTTTCTTTTTTCTTTTTTTTTTTTTTTTTTTTTTTTTTTTCCTTTTGAATTGGCTTTTTATTTTCTCTTTTTTTATATGTAAGCCCCAGTGATCACCATCTCAGGAGGGTCAGCAGGAAGCATGGAATAAGCAAAGGCGATGGATGTCCAAGAAGTCGGAGTGGAAGTGGTCTCAAGAGAGGCTCTTGAAGGTGTCGTGATGGCACTGGAGTCGCTTCAGAGGGAGAGCGATGGAGCGAAGACGGATGTGGAACAACTGCGAGATGAGTTGGAAGAGGAGAGCCGAACTATGTCTTCCTCAAGAGCCATCCGTGAACCTCTTATATGGCAGATAAAGAAGCTCCTCAACATTGATGATACGACGACGGAGTGCACCCGTACAGAGTCGTTACTCTCACCGGAGTCCATCCACCCGCAGCCCAGCCCTGTCACACCGTTACTGGAAAGCCCCATCAAAGCAGTTCTCGAAATTTCCGAACCAACAGAAAAACCAATGATGCGACAGGTCTCATCCATGGATCCTGTAAAACTCGAGATCAGCGACATCGACGAGACGGAGGCAAAAGAAGATGAGACTGACCCACGGGTGAGCGAGCCTAGCGACCTTGAACCCAGTGAGGAGCACAACGTAGAGAATAAACTAGATCACCTCTCGTTAGCCGCCTCGGAGGAAGAAGGGAAGAATGAAGCAACCCCAACCGAAGTAGAGGAGTGGGGAATGCCGAAGGCTGTTGAAGCAAATGAGGTAGATGTAGTAGAAGCACGGGAGGCAGACACAGTGCAAGAAGAGAGGCAGCAAGCCGTTCATGATGAACCAGCGGTGCTGACACCCACGCCTGTAGTAACGCTACCGCCCACGCCCACATCCACACCCACGCCTGTAGTAACGCCGACACCTACACCAACATCAACACCTGCAGCTACACCCCCATCCACAGCCAGAGCCTCACCCATGCAGACATCCTCATCTACGCCCACCCACGTTGCGGAGGCCGCACTGGTGACGAACGATGTGGTGGTGCAAAGGGTCACAGAGGTGCGAAATGAGGTTACGATAACAGAAGTCGCAAAGGTGAAAGAAGTGCTGCAGACGGTAGAGAATGTTGCGAAGGAGCAGACGGTGGAGAAGGTGGTGAAAGAGCTGACGGTAGAGAAGGTAGTGCAGGAGCAGACGGTGGAGAAGGTTGCGAGGGAACAGACGGTGCGATCACCCACGCCCACGCCCACGCCCACGAAAAAGAGACAAGTAGAAGTCCCAGTATTCTCTCCGCAAGCAGAGGAAGTGATGAGGAAACATAAGCTGCGGCTGGAAAAAGCGAAGGCCAGAGAGAACAACAAAAATGTAGTGCAAGAGCCCGTGGTACTGGACGAGCTAAATAAAGGTGAGAAGCAGAACGAATATTTACGGCAGCTTCTCGAGCAGCAGAAACAACTGCAGCAAATGATACAGCAAAGGCAGTCGGCGAGGGAGCAAGTGATGCCGCCGCCGACCCTACCTGTGAGAAGCACGTCTGAGGCGAGCCTTTCTTCTGTGCCTGTTCGGTTAGAGTTCATCGAGTCGCCCTCGCCACGCCCTGTTCGGATCATTCCGCCTGCAGCACCGCACCACCCTGTGCCGCAAGTGCGGCGTAACATGCTTAAAGCAGTAGACAGAGAAGGGAAGGCACCCGTCGTCGTTATGACCTCGCACACCCCTTCATCCTCCCCCTCACCCACCAGGGTCAACAGAGGTGTCACTGCACACCCTCGGCGTGTTCCCCAGACAAAGAAGCAGCTCTCGACCTCTCGGTCCCCTTCACCTCATCGTGCCTCCCCAAAAAGACGCACGTTGTCCACCAGTGCCAAGCCCGTCCCTGGCGCCCCCAACGACAGGCCTCCTTGGAAGGTGGTCGGAAGGTATGAAGCACATGGGAAAGGAAAAAGGGAGGGCAAACACCATCCTTTACTAATTGCAACTTGAGGTACATCCCCATCCTTGTGTGCGATACCAAGGGGATGGGAGATTACGCTGCGGGGTATTTTTTTTCAGGTTCCCTTCAAAGACATCTTTTTTTTTTATTGTTATTGTTGTTGTTGTTTCTCTTCTCTCATGTTTAAACTATCCTTTACTAATTGCAACTTGAGGTACATCTCCATCCTTGTATGCGATACCAAGGGGATGGGAGATAACAATAGGAAGGGGTACTTGCTTTCTCCCCATAACCATTCTTTACTAATTGCAACTTGAGGTACATCTCCATCCTTGTGTGCGATACCAAGGGGATGGGAGATTACATGTAGAAACGAAGGGAACCAACGAAAGGGACAAGGTTATTTTATCTGTTTTTCAGAACGGAACGGAAGCGAGGCTCCAAAAAAGGGAGCATCAAAAGATAGACCCTACTCCCCCCTAAGGCTATGCATTTTTTGAAAAAAAGGGAAACGGATACGGAAACGGAAACGTTTCCTTATGTTTCCTTAAGAAGGAAGCCGTTTTCATAAGAATTTTGAAAAGTATGGAAACGGGAACGGAAACGGAAACGTTTCCACGTTTCCTGCCAGCATAGCCCTAAGGGTGGTCCTCAAGTTAAACATCGCCTTTTATTTCCACGATTGAACTATCCTTTACTAATTGCAACTTAAGGCAACAGTCCCTCCCCAATGAACCACACCATCCTTTACTAATTGCAACTTGAGGTACATCTCCATCCTTGTGTGCGATACCAAGGGGATGGGAGATAACATGGCAGGGTACTCAACATAGTTCCCCCCCCCCCTCTCCCTAATGAAAATCACGACAACCACAGAGCGAGTAGTGCGGGCGAGTTCAGTGATATGGGGTCGGTGGCGAACAACACTTCCCCTGTTCAACGGTCACCAAGCCCAGTTAGAAAGTTTAAGGCAAAACACCACCAGTATGCGGGGGGAGGGGAAGGGGAGGGAGAAGAAACTCCACACAGTAACGAGTCCGTAGCCATCACACGCGCAAAATCTCTGAAAAAGCTCTATGGTTCCCAAGTGCCTAGTTTTTTGTAAAAAAGCAGGGGGAAAAAAAAAGGAGAGGGGAGAAAAAAAAAGGGGGGGGGGGGAATGGTAGAAAGAAAAAAAAAGTACCACTCCCGTTTTTTTTTTTTTTTTTTACCTCTGTTGTATGTTTACCCCCTCTTTTTTTTTTTTTTTTTTTTTTTTTTTCAATCTCCAAATCTTTTTCAAAGAGGGGGGGGAGGGGAGGGGGGAATGTTACGAAAAGCGCTGCAGACCAGGCGGCTAACGTCAACACTCGGCGCGCATAGGTCGCACGTTATAAAATTAGAAAGCACAGCGGATATAAGTTTACTCGACACATGCATCGCGGAAGGGGTTGCAGAGAATGATATTTTAAGCCAGTGGGTGTACGTTCCCATGGAATGCGGGGGTGTGCTCAGCGGCCTGAAGAAACAAGGCTTCGAATACCACCACGCGGAAAAGAGCACTGGTGTAGTGATGCGGTGGCTCGGGGCTGGCGCGAGCAAAGTTCCCGACTACGCCACCCACAGAGTAGGGGTGGCTGGTATGGTTGTCAGAGAAGACGGTAATGTCCTGCTTGTCAAAGAACGGAAAGGAAAATACTGGAAGCTCCCTGGCGGTCATGCTGACCTGGGGGAAACTATACCGCAGACAGCTGTTCGAGAAGTCTTTGAAGAAACCGGTATCAAAACTGAGTTCAAATCTATTCTTGCCTTCCGTCACTCCCACGGGCTTTCACACGGTAGATCAGATCTCTACTTTGTCTGCCTTCTGTCCCCTCTCTCCACCACCATAGTTCGCTGTCCTCAGGAGCTCTCCGACGCAGCATGGTTGCCCCCTTCTACATTGTCAGAGAACCCATCTGAGTTGAACCGTGCCTTAGCACACGCGCACACCTTCCGAGAAGTAGACCTTTATGAGCAAACACATCTTATCACGGGCTTGCCTTCAAACTTGTACTATGCCAAGAAATGATTCGAGGAAGGAAGAGAGAAAAAAAGAAAAAAAAAAAAAGAAAAGGAGAATAATAAAAAGGGAGGGTGGGTTCAATTTTCTGTCATACCGACCCTTTCGTCATCTCCCCTTTGTATCATTAGGAGAAAGGTTTGTGTAAAGAAAGAAAAGAAAAAGGAAGAAAAAAAAAAGGGGGGAGGGAGGGGAGTGAATAGAAATTCATTTTTTATCTTGGAGGGGGGTGGTTGCATTCCCCCCCCCTGTTCCTCCCCTCCCCCCGTTCTTTTTTTTTTCTTCTATTGGTTTGTTTCTCGTTGTTCCGATGGCACCTTTTGCAAGCGCTCATCGTCACTGTGACCTTCTCGATGAAGCTCCGCCATGCCTTCCATCTGCTTCACTTGTGCTGATGCTCCTTCGGTATGTGGGGGCGTATCAGCCATGTCATCCGTCTGATGGTAAGGGCCAGCTCGGGGTGGTCCATCCGACGTTCAAGAAAAAAAAAAAAAAAAAAGAAAACAAAAAAAAAAAAAAATGTCACGCGACTATAGCAGCATCCCCCCCCCGCCAATGGAGAAATTCGAGAGAGCAGAAAAATTCCGGTACGATACGACAATAAAAGAACCGAGGTATTTAGAAAACCCCACTTTTTTTTCTTCTTTTTTTTTCTTCTTTGTAACCCCCCCCCCCCCCCCCCCCTTCCCTCCTTTCCCTCTTACAGCAGGAGGTGGCAACGCGAAGACACGATAGTTTGCTGGACCCCGCAACCTGTGGGGAAGGGGGGCATGCGGGATTGCTACCTGGTATGGGAGGCTGACGAAAACCTCGGCCGGCCGACACAAATGATCGGGAAGGTGTTCCAGCAAGACGTGAAGGCCACGCTAGAAGACTACATGAACGAAGCCATCACACAGTGCGTGGCAGACACCTTCGCACAGGCCTACAACAAACAGGGCGTCGAGCATAAAGTCTCTTTCCTAGCCTGCTACGTGGTGATCATGTCGAAACGGGGGCCCAACGGTGAAAAAACGGTCTTCACGATGGAACCGATGCTGCGAGGCATCTACGAAAAGCACAACAACAACGTCGGGCAGACCTTCACAGATAACCCGACTGCTGATGCGTTCTCTCATTTCACATACGGGCACTCTGGGAACAAACTGTTAGTCTGCGATCTACAGGGTGTTGGGGGGATGTACACGGATCCTCAAATCCATTCCTTATCAAGTGGTGACGAATTCGGGCTGGGAAACCTTGGGGCAGAAGGGATTCGAAAATGGGTAGCTTCACATAAATGCGGGCCTCTTTGCACCGCAATGGACCTGCAGCCGTTTTCGCATACCCCCTCTCCTGCAAGGCGGGGTGCTGCTCCTAAGGCCCCACCACCACGCTCTGGTGGGCCCGTGCCTCCTCCCCAGCTTGGTCCTCAAATACCCATAAACCACAATCAGATGGTGCAAGAAATGGCTAACACGTTCAGACGGGCTTCGTCACACCATCACATTCAACGCCAGCCGACGGTCCCAGCGGGGCAGCAACACCAAGCCGAGAGAGTATCGTCTGAGCGGGACATCGACAAGGCTATAAAGGAATCGTTGATGCTTGAACAAAGGAGAAACCTGCTGGAACAGGTATGGAAGGGGGGGGGAAAGAAAAAAAGAAAAATGCAGCAACGTGAGCAGGAGCTTCTTAAAAAAGTCATGACGCTGTCGCTTCAAGAAACGTGATGGGATGAGGGGGGATAAAAAAAAAAAGGATAAGACTAGGTAACAATAAAAAAAGGTTTTTTATTTTTTATTTTTTGCATCTTGGTGTGTGTTGTAATTTTGTTTTTTTTGTTTTTGTTTTCCCCAGAATAGATTTCTTTGAAGAGAAAAAAAAAAAGGAAAGAAAGAAAAAAAAAGTGGGGGAAACAGGCAGCCGGATATAAAACAGGGGGGGGGGGGGGGGGGGGGCGAAAGAAAGAAATCGTGAATAAGAAAGGAACAAAAGAGAATGCCCAACAAAGAAGAAAAAAATGAAACTGAAAAGAAAAAAGGAAACACTCTCCCATCATGGCGCTATTTTGATTTTAAGTAACTCTACATATGCTCGCGAGCGTACCTTTGGAGATGGTGAAAAAAAAAAAAAAAAAAAAAAAAAAAAGGAAAAAAAAATGGATGAATCACGTGATGGCAGAGTTTTGATGAGTGGGGGTAAGTCAGAACATGCCAACCACAAAAGTGAAAATCAAGTTTTATATTAGCCAAGTGCGTTGCTTTAATTTGGAAAGAAGGAAAAAAAAAAAAAAAAAAAAAAAAAAAAAAAAAAAACCCAAACGTCTGGCACTTGCATGTGCATGCGTAGGAGTGTGAATTGCATTCATGTGGTCAATTATTCATAATTTGTCCATGGGTCTTGTGTACCAGAAAAAAATTTTTTTCTACTTCTTTAGAAGCGACCCCTTCTTTCGCTTCAGATCTACTACTCGATGGTTAATTTACACCATTCCTGTACTCCTAGGTGTTGAGGGGTCAGAATTTTCTCTAAAAGCCCTGGATAAATATAAAAGTAAAAAGTAAACATAACTGGCCATGTGTATAAACGTCGTTACAGAGCTGCGCAGCCCTGACACCCCCTTGACAATTCTTTTTTTTTTTAACTCTTGCCGAGGAACTGGGGGAGAATGAAAAAAAAGGTGGGGAGCAAAGGAGAAGGGAAAAAAAAAAGAGGGGAAAAAAAAAAGAAAAGAGAATAGAGGACCGAACAACTCCCCTCCCTCCCCCGCTTTGTGGTTGTTTTCCTTTTCCTTTTCCTTTTCTTTTTACTTTTTTTTTCTTTTTTTTCTTTTTTCTTTTTTATATACACTCATTTTATTTTGTCCGCCCCTTTTCTCTCCCTCCCTCCTCCCGTTCATGCTTTCCATCTCTTTTTTTTTTTTTTTTTTTTTTTTCTTCAAGATCTGTCATCCTGAAGAAAAGAAGGTGAAGGGAAAGAGAATAACAAGACTCGAAATTGTAAACCTCTTTAGCCAATATCTGAAGGATAAAAAAAAAAGAAAGAAGCAATAAGACAGGCATTAGAAGAAGAAAAAAAAAAGAAAAGGAAGAAGGGGGAAAGCTGGAGGGGGATTAAGAGGTGGCACAATAGACAAAGAATGACTTCAAAATTCTTCTTTTCTATTTATTTTGGGGAATGTTGGAATCGCGCCTTCCCCCCCCCTTTTTTTCTTCTTTTTTTTTCTTCCCTTCTTCTTTTAGCACACTACAGCCTATTTTGGTCCTTATTTTACTTTTCTTTTGCAGAACTTAATAAGTAATCGAGAGAGGCTGAATGTGAGAAGTTTTTTAAAGGAGGAGTAGGAAAAAGAAAAGAAAATAGAAGGGGGGAAAGGAGTGTGCATTTTTTATTTTTCTTCCTTTCTTTTCTTTTTTTTTTTCCTTCTTTCTCGAAAACTTGCTCCCCTCCCCACCCTTCCCCATATTTCCATTATTGTAGTTCAGGTTTTAGTAGGTTTTTCTTTTTTTTTTCTTTTTCTTTTTTTTTTTTTCTTTTTTTCTTCCATTCAATCTCTACCCTCCTCGCTTCCCACCCATTCGCTTTGTGGCAAGGAAAGATTCAATAAAAAAAAAAAATAAAAATTTTTTTAGGAAAAAAAAAGGAAGGAAAATATCTATTGTTGTGCTTCTATCCTCTCAAACAAAACCTCTCCCTATTAAAAAAAAAAGAAAGGGGGTAAAAAAAAAAAAAAAAAAAAAAATGGCACAAGCGATGCAGCTCAGCGACGCCCAGCAAGCTGTGAAGCAGCAGTGCCGGGATTTCTTCCGAAACGACGAAGAAGGGAGCAAAAAGTACGCGAAGAAAGTGGAGAATCTTCTAAACGGAAAAAACACAAGGCTGATAATGGACATCCAAGACCTCCATGCGTACGGCGGCGTCGAAGGCGAACCAGGATCGGATCTGGGACACCAAATCCTTTTATCCCCACAAGAGTACCTCCGCTTCCTCGACGAGGCGCTGCAAGAGGTCGTTGACCACAAGGACTACGTAAAACACGACATCAACACCAGCGCTCTACATGTTGGCCTGGAAGGCTATTTCGGGAGATTCCAAGTCAGCCCAAGAGAGCTTGGCGCATGGCATCTAAACAAATTAGTCTGCTTAGATGGAGTCGTGACACGAACGAGCGCAAACATCGCCAAAATCACAAAATCAGTTCATTGGAACGAATCGAAAAACTCCTTCATGGAGAGATCGTACCGGGACCAGCTTTCTGCTGAGATCGACGACACGCTCCTCCCCACTGTGAACATCATGCCGAAGAGAGACATTGACAACAATATTCTTCGAACCGAACATGGTCTCTGTACCTACACCGATATGCAGACTCTTGTTTTGCAAGAACGACCAGAAAAGGCTCCTGTAGGTTCGCTTCCACGTTCTGTTGAGGTTCGTTTAGAAAACGATCTTGTTGATAAGTGCAAACCCGGCGATCGTGCGAAGATCATCGGCATCTACATGCCGTACACGCAGAACGGGAAGGAGTTCTGCACGATCCTTGTCGCCAACCACATCATCCTAATCGACCTCAAGGAGCAGCAGGATGAGGAGCTGCTCGAGGCAGACGTTGACGCGATTAAAATGTTCTCCAAAAAAGAAAACATCTTTGACATGCTGTCCTCCGCGGTCGCCCCGTCCATCTTCGGACACAGGCAGATCAAAGAAGCCATCGTCCTCATGATGCTCGGCGGTGTCGAGCACGACATCGACAACCACCACCACATCAGGGGCGACATTCATCTACTCCTCGTCGGAGAACCCGCAACGGCAAAATCGCAATTATTAAGATTCGTCATGAAGCTGGCACCCTTCTCGTTAAGCACTACAGGAAAAGGAAGCAGCGGTGTCGGTTTAACAGGCGCGGTTGTCGTGGACCCTGACACAGGAGAGAAAAGCCTTGCAGCAGGTGCAATGGTTCTCGCCGATAGGGGAGTGCTGTGCATTGATGAGTTCGACAAGATGTCCGATGCAGACAGAGTCGCCATGCACGAAGCTATGGAGCAAGGCAGCGTCACCATTGCCAAGGCAGGTATTCAAGCAACGTTGAACGGACGGTGTTCTGTGGTGGCTGCTGCCAATCCTGTCTACGGGTTCTACGCGGTGACGCACTCTGTTGCTTTTAACATTGGACTGCCCGAGTCGCTTCTCTCCCGTTTCGACCTTCTCTTCATCGTTCTTGACGACAAGTCCTCGCAGTGGACACGCAACGTCGCGGACCACGTTCTTCAAAACCACCGCACGGGTCTTGGGATCACCATCGGAACAGATCTTGACAACGAATCCGCGATGGCCAACTCTTCCTCGACACAGCGTAGGGTGAAACAGGTCAAAGTGTACCACACCAACAACCCTTACGAAACGGGGAAAAAAGGGAAGGCGAAGAAGCTCATTACGGTCGAGTTCCTGCGGATGTACCTTCAGTACGCCAAGAGGATGAAACCACAGCTTTCGGAGGAGGCGAGGGAAAAGATCGAGGAACACTGGCTGACGTTGCGAAAGGAACAAACGCTGCAGGAAAACGAAGGCACCTCTGCCATCTACATCAATCCCAGAACGTTGGAGTGCTTGGTAAGGCTGTCCACTGCACACGCAAAGGTATGTCTTGCAAGAAGAAAAACATGACAACAACACAGTGTCGGCTGAGTAAGATTGTAGAGGAGGACGATGTTGACGTGGCAATCAGGCTGCTGCGTCATGCGGTCAACGCGAGGACGGAGGCAGTGGAGTCGAGAAAGATGGAGAAAAAAGCTATGGAAGGAGGTGAAGAAGAAGATAAAGAACTTGCGAAGCCGACACCTGCTGAGCCCTCCGATCCGGAAGCAAAACGACGGAAGAAAGACACCGCTTCTGACGCACCCTCAAGTCAGCCTAAAGCCCCCAGCACCGAGCAGACTACCGAAGTCATTAAAGCAGCCACAACTGTGGCAACCTCCGATCTCACCAAACAAGAAGGCCAGCTATCTCTCTCCTCGTTCCTCTCAAAGGTCAAAAGGCTTCTCCTAACGAACCAGCACCCTTCATGGCCAGGACGGGATCCCACAGAGCAAGAAATCCAAAAGACCATTCAGGTATCATCAAGAAAAAAAAAGGGGGGGGGGAAATCATTTTACGTTCACCACCACCCCCTCACAGGTCATCCAAAACGAAGGCCTTATTATGGTAGTCGACGGTGTTGTGTTTATCCTATAGAAACTAGAAACACCATCTTAGAGTTGTTATTCTTTTTTTTTTTTTTTTTTTCCCTTCTCCTTCATCCTTCTCGCAGTTGTATATCTATAGTCCAGGACGGGGGAAAGAAAAGGGGAGGCGGGGGGGAAAATGAGCCTCCTAAAAAGATACATGAACTACACGGCACGGGAAGATGACGATGCAATCGTGCGAACAAGAAAGGAAATGTACATGGTAAAATACCCGGCCGTGCTGACAGGGGTCTGCGGGGTGGCAGCGCTGGGAGGTTCAGACTTGCTCGTGCACGCAACGTTTGCTTATCTTGGTGCACTGGCGCTGTCGTACCTGCACCTGATGGCGACGAAAACTTTCCCCATGTGGGCCTTGCAGTTCAACATTGCCACCACTGTGATGTACATCAGTCTCATGGACATCAATGCCTCCGCTTCGGGTACCGATCGTGTATGGCCCCTCTTTGTGGTTCTCTTGGACATTTTACTAGTGTGCCGTGTCCCCAAAACACAAAGCAAGGTCCTCGCCATCTTCGTGGTCGTGTGGCTCTTCTTCACCGCTATTGAAAAGGCATTCCGATTCGGATTATTTGACTTTCCTGGCACGCGGAGTTACACGTCTCGTGGAGAACTGTATGACTGTGAAGAGCTCCCTTGTGCGAACCTACCGCTTGCCACCATGAGCTTTATGACGGTGACGTTGGTCTTTCTTCTTGATTATTATTTCACACGTGGATTTGCTGATCAAGTCCTCGAGGAGAAGGAGAAGGTAGAGGTTGCCATCACCACCACGCAGAAGGTTGCCGCGTCGCTCGCCGCCTTCGACCTTGATACGGCCGAGGACGAGCTTTCTGAAGCCTCCCTCCCCGCTCCCCTCCAGCTGGCTCTCAGCAACATCATCGGTAATTTGAAACTCTACCGCCCTTTCCTTCCTGATGCGCTTTTTGACGAGCTTCACGCTGACAGCGCTTCGCCTCTCAGAACCCATGCCGTCAACGTGCCACCAGGGTCCTCCACCTCCCGTGCCACACTTGTTTTCACCGACATCCAAAGCTCCACAGCCACATGGGAGGCCTCTCCTGGAGGGATGAAGAAGGCACTTAAAAAACACAACACCATCATTCGCGACCAGCTGGACCTGTGCAGGGGTTACGAGGTCAAGACCATTGGCGACGCTTTCATGGCAGCGTTCGAGGACGAAACAGGAGCCGCTGAGTTTGCTTTCAACGTGCAGCGCGACTTGTGCAAGTCGTCGTGGCCACCAGAGCTGCTGGAACTCCCTCAATGCGCCAAAGTGGAAGGGCTATGGAACGGGCTGCGCATCAGGATCGGGATGCACACCGGAGAGGTGGAGCTGGAACTAAACAGCATCACAGGGAGGTTCGACTATTTCGGACCCACGGTGAACAAGGCATCACGTATCGAAGCAGCGGCAGTAGGAGGCGGCATCGCCGTCTCAGAGGAGGTGATGGAAGTCCTGAAGTCAACAGGCATGTTTTCAAAGGCCAACCCACCAGTCACAGTAGCACTGGGAGACAAGGTACTGAAAGGCGTTCACGGAACGAGCAAGCTGACGTTGTTGATTCCATATGAGCTAGCGGGGAGAAAACTGCAAATCGATCAACAGTTGAAGTACGGGCAGATGGCAGCTTTTACATCTTTAAACGACAGGCTGTCAAGCTCAGGGTCATCGAGACGAGACTCACGGGGCGACTCCCAAATCGGAAGCAGCCCACAAGCATTCTCAGTACTGACATCAAAGTTCGAAAACTTGGGTTCTGTGACTGTGGGGAAGGCTGACCTTTTCAAACCTGACGCCGAAGAGACAAGCGTTGACGCGGCCGTGGGTGTGAACGAGGACCTGTGCAGGATTCTACAATACTTGGAACGGAGCGGGGGGACCGTCCTGGTGCTGTTGGGGGGCGCTTTGAGCGTTGCCTGGAACGTGTCAAGAAAATGCATCACACACTTTGAATCCGCTATGAGGTGGACAAACCTGTCTCATAAACTGCGTAAAAAAGGCTTGGTCTTGGGAATAGCGAGCGGCCAAGTTGTATCAGGCACTTTCGGCACTGCAAACCAAAGGTTCCTCTCGTCACTCGGGGGTTGTGTCACCCTGTGCGGAGTTGTCACTGCGGCTGCATCAGAATTCGGTGTCTTCTCTGTTTACGGATCATTCAGTGTGGACCCTTTCTTTGCCTCTTTTAAAGCTGATTTGAAGGCGTTCTTGCGTCCAATGGACACTTGGTTCCTCTCTTCCACTCCGACAGCACCTATTACAATATATGAGATTGCCCCTTTGAGGTTCGAGACAGAAGGTTTCGCTGCCGGCGGTTCGAAGCCAGCCGAAACAGGTTTTCACTGGTCGGGTAAGTTCTGGACTGCCTTCACCAAGAAGGATTGGCAGACCATTCTGGACCACTCTGGAAACGATGCTGTCGCAGAAAGGATCGCGATGAAACTCTCTGAAGGGGGGAAACGGATTGTTCACTGCTGAAGGGGGGGGGGGGGGGGGGGGGGGGAATTCAATAAAAAACCAAACAAAACAAAAAAGAAAGGGGCCCTAGAACTATTTTTCTCCCGCTTCTTTTCTGCGCTCTCCCCTAAAACAATATGACCTACTCTATTCCATTTTTTCAAAAAAAAAAAAAAGCCGAGTTAAATGTTCAGCACAGACGGTGACTAGCAACTTCATTTCTTATAGACCTAACCCATAGGGAAGAAACACTCTATGGAAAAAAAAAAGGAATACATCAACACTCGATCGACTTTTTTATGTTGCCCTCTTCTCCCCCCCCCCCCCCCCCCCCTCTTTTTTTGAATCAAATAAAGGTCTCATTTTTTTTATGCTCATAACATTGTTATGGCATATTTTTTTGTTGTCTTTTCATCCCCCTTACGGCCAACTCAGCCAACTCAAAAAGTGGAAGAAAAAAAAAATAAAAAATAAGAAGAATGATGCCCTTTTGACATGCAAGAAGGAAAAAAAAAAAGAGAGAGAAAGAACAAGGAGCCTGTCCTCAGTTTTGGCTGCCTTTGAACCAGTTGTGCGGGGAAATTTTCCCCCCCAAACACCCGTCCTCTTTTTTTTTTTTTTTTTTTTGTTGTCCTTGATGCAAGCCTCTTCGGCAACTCGAGGAATTTGGTTAAATTGAGTTTTTTTTTTTTTTTTTCTCCCCCTTTTGTTCTTTTTCTTTTTTCCTCTATCGATATCTCTAAAAGTCTTTCCTTTATTTTTATTTTTTATAACTTTTTTTTCCCTCTTGGATCCAGGTATTATTTTATTAACGTTAAAGTTTCAAGTGTTTTCGAACTGACAAAGTTCCAAAGCAGATTTTACGAAAGAAAAGTTTCATTCGACGAACGAACGGAAAAAAGAAGGGGAAAAAGAAGAAGAAAACGAGTTTATTCCTGTTGGCAAACTGCAAAGTTTGGATCAAATTACAAGCGCGAATTATTATTTTTTTTTTTTTATTGGGGTTGGCAGCATAACCTTTCAAGGGAATTTTCCAGTGGCACACTTATGAGGTGTGTCTCTCTTTTTCTCTGTGAATGACGAAAATGCATGCCTTACTATTTTCAGTTTTGTTTTCCTTAATTTTGTGTACCAAATGAGAAAAAAAGGAAAATACACATGGTCGGGATTGAACCGACGATCTCTCGCGTGTGGGGCGAGCGTCCTAACCACTAGACGACACGTGCTGTTAATTTTTTTTGCAATAATAACCACTGGGGGGAAACCGGGGGGTGTGGGGTGTCCAGTCTTTTGTCTGAGAGGGCCACCACGTGGGCTGAACCTTCCCTTCGGTGCTCCGTTCCCCCTTCCTGGGACAGCCGACCTGGCTGATTGCATTCGGGGCGGTCCCCTCGAGGCTGAACGCAGGGGCGTTCTCTTGCTGCGCCCTGCGCCCTCCCGGCCTTCCCTGTGGCTGCCTCCCGGGAGGTTGTTTCTTGGCCCATTTGCGTGTGAGTGTGTGTGTGTGTGTGTGTGTGTGTGGGGGGGGGGGGGGGGGGGGGGGACAAAGGGGTAGGGGGGGGGGGGTCTATAATGGGCTCACGATCACCCTTGTGCTGCGTCGGCCGGGGGGAAGATCCCACACTCAGACCATGATAAGAGCCCGGAGGCCTCGATGAAGGCGCAGACCTCGGCGGAGTGCTTGGAAAGCAGCGCGCGGAGCGGCAGCCCAGTGTCGTAGAAGGACTTAGCTGTGGGAGCCAGAGAATGACAGCCCCTCAGCAGGTGATCTTGAACGTTGCAGGCGGGGCAGGTGAGGTGATGACTCCCCTCAGCCCTCAGGGGTCCCTTGAGCTGGAGGTACCCCCTCATCAAAGGCGTGTGTCCGGTCCGGAGCCGAATGATCAGGACCTCTTCCCTCCTACTGAGTGGTGGGAGAGAGAGACATTCGCCACCGGTGACGAGGCGGTGATGGCCGGGGGAGTCGCTGTTAAGTTTAGAGGATACAGCACCAGGGCTTCCCACGTGATCACTCACCGCAGTACTAACCTGGCCTGCTGGTGCTTAACTTCCCAAATCAGGCGGGATGGGGTGCATTCACCAGAGTATGGCCGTATCCGAGTGCTGTTAATTTTTACAGCTGCTGATGTGTCAAAGGGTCAAAGAAATATATTCGAGTTGAACATGAACGTGCTGTTTTCTTGTTAACTTAATAATAATTAACTATTTATTGCCAACAAATTATGAGTCATTATTTAACTCGAGTTCCCGAATCTTTTGCACGAGGGCCCTGCGAAAAAAACGGGTAACGAGAGTTAAATAATGGCTCATTTGGCGGCAAGTAAGTCGTTTTATTTCACTCTTCTTCATTTGAGTCACTCACTCTTCACTGCTTTCACTGCTGTTTTTTTTCACGCAGGTCAGCCTTTTTGGGGAGTTTCCTAAGGTAATATGGGGTTGCTATTTCGCCGTGGCATTTTAAGGGGAAGTAAGGCACTTATTCCCACTTTTAAGGGCTGGAATGGCCTCAGATGGCCAAAAATAGTCAAAATACGCCCACCCCAAAAAAAATTTTCAAGGGGTTGGGTGCATTTTTTTCCACGGCGAGACTCATTTTTCCACTCTGAAGGGCCATTATTTAACTGCAAAATCTCATTATTTAACTAGTTAAATAATGGCGATTACGCGTTAAATAATGGCCATTTCGCGTTAAATAATGAGGCCCCTAGTGAGTGAAGAAAATGACGAAGAGTGAAATAAAATAATAATAATATATGTTCCACTGCGGGGGGGGAAACAAAAGGTAAATTACTTGGACCCCTCACCACGCTCTTTTCATAATAAAATCAAAACCGATCCCACCCACCAGGCAGCACCTGGGTCTCGAGGCATTAGCCGCCTCTAGTAACAAGAGACGACCTCCCAGATTTTAAGAACCTTGGAGGAGTTTCAATTGTGAATAAATTAACCAGCTGACTGTGAAACTCCACCGTCTGCTGGACTTGTTGGGTTTTAGGGAGCCAAAATTGTGTTAACTTTTAATAATAATAATAATAATAATATCTGTTCCACTGCCGGGTCGGGAGCATCAGGGAAGGTTTGAAAAGGATAAAAGGAATGAGGAAAGGAAGAAAAAATCAACAAAGCTGAGTTGAAAAGCAGAGCTCGAGAAATCAAAAATCAAAGTGAAGGTATCATGAGCCTTTCGCCCAAGAAGAGAACAAACAGCATAGGTAGGGTTTAGCACTCCCTCCTTCTGGTCTTTTTTTTTTCTTTAAAAAAAGCTTCTGTGTGGCCAATTACCAACAGAGAGGAGCGGTGAGTACTGGGATGCTGTCCTTCAAGATCCTTTTATCATTTCTTTTTTCGTCGAAATTTACTAGATTGGAATACAAGAAAATAGACGCCAGCTAAATTAACAGTAACTACCCTTTTCTCAGGTGTTGCTCTCCATGGCGGCCCTGCATTGGTATTTTGAAAAAAAAAAAAACTAAATTAACAGCCTCCCTAGCTCAGTCGGTAGAGCGCAAGGCCCTTAACCTTGTGGTCGCGGGTTCGAGCCCCGCGGGAGGTGTTTTTATCGAGCGATTCTATAATTTTGTTGTCAAAGGTAACCTTGGAATGAAAAGTCAAGGCACAGCTCTGCTTTCAATCCTCTTTGTTCGAATTCTCCTCCCTTTCTGTGCCTTTTTTGGAATGGTTGATAAATAATTGTAATGTTGGAACAAGGTTTTGCAAAAAGAAAGAAAGAAAAAAGCACTTTTAGTGTTTTGGTACACAGTGAGGTTTTCTTCAAACCAGCTCCCCATTTTTTCTATCAAGCATTCGAGGGAAAAAAAAGAAAAAGAAGAAAGCGATCAACCTAAGCACTAAGGTGAAGAACATTGTCACAAAGAGAGTGTATCTTTATCTTGGAGGTTGAAGTGCTCCTTTCATTTCTTCTTTATTATTTTTTTTTCAAATCTTCTCACCCTTAAAAGGGCGAGAAACCTACTTTAAAGAAAAAAAAATCGAAAAATCGAACATTTTGCGGAATCAAAATACAAACAACCTCAAACATGATTATGAAGAAGGTCAGCTGAGTCGACTCTGAAAAATGCATAAAGTAAGAGACACTTTGAGGTCAGCCTTGTTTGTTGATACCATGAGAAACCGGAAGGGCAGCAAGAGCATTATTGTCAGCCCTTCTGCTCCCCCCCCCCCCCCCCCCCTTATTTTCAGCGTTAAGTTCTTATTCTTCTTTTTAATTTTTTTTAGTTTCTTGCATAAAACAATCACACCATAGGAGGAGGGCTTCTCTCGTTGAGAGAATACATAAAAAGAAAGGGGATAGAAGACGCCCCCTCCCCGGGAAAAAGAAAGAAGATGAGCGGCGGAGATCGTACAACCAGCGCCTCGCCGCGGAACACAAGCTTCGCCCAAGAAAATTCGTTCCTGGGAGCAACGGGAAGCTTCAGGAAGATGAGTCCGTCATACGGGGCGAGTTTTCGAACAGGGGCGCAGGTATTTCCTTTTTCTTATTCCTTTTTTTTTTTTTTTTTTTATTTTATCAACATCAACAGCGGCGAATTGGAGTAGCAAAGACGGCAGCATTCAGCGATTTCCGGATGTCAGGTGAGAACGACGTCGACCAGGACGACGAAGGCAGCGAGATCCCAGTGACGACATCGGTGGCGAGCAACAACCCGCCAAGCCCGTACCCGAACAACAGCGAGGATGGGGCCTTAATGGCGCAGTCCACCACAGACTACTCCGACATCGACCTGAACTCACAAGGAGGCCGGTCCATGACCCGTGGCAGGGGCCGTGCAGGGTACGGTTCTTTCGAGCTTTCTGTGGAACCGTACCGAAGCATGCGGGGACACGAGGACCTGTCCGACGTCGGCACCACCGCACGCAGGGTCACGTCACGTTTCAGCAACCCGTGGACTGCTTCGTTCGAATCCGCGTTCTTCTCCTTTATCATCATTTTATCCACTTCTGTTGCACGGGGGAACCTCAACGAGACAGCCGTGGCAGGCATTGTCTCTCTCACAGCGGTTCTCGGGTTCGGTTTCTGTGTTTCATACGGAACCTTCCTTGAAGCAGCACGTGGTGAGAAATGGTCGTCTCACTACTCAAATCTTGATGAACGGTTGGAGACTCAAGGGTGGTCTGTAGAGAGCATCGAAGCTTACAAATCAGATATTCGACCCAAGATGCAACGGCCCACAGTCGGGGACCTTGTCTGGGCAAGCGTAGTTCATATATCAGGTGCTTTGCTACCTGTTATGCCTGTTGTGATAGGGGAACTTGCTGATTGGCGGTTGGTGGTATGTGTCATGATAAAAAAAAAAATATATATATATATATATATGGGTCGATTTCAAAAACCCCCCCCCAAAATGAGGCCAATTGACACTTTCGTTGCATCTTTGGGCATGCCGCCCCCTTTAAAAAAAATTCTCCATATTTCCCGGCCCATATTAGGAAAGAACCCGGGTCAGAAATCGCTCAAGGGTGCTATTTTGACCTATGAAAAATTCAGTCTTAGGGTAAAAATCGGGTTTTAGTGGTTTTGGTAAAGTCAGAGAGTATGCTTTCAATAGCAAGAAATAGCGGAACTCACTGCTAGAAGGTGGCTGAAATGATGTTGGAAGTGGAAACCTTCATTTCCTAGTCTTCTGCGGCTGAGATGTGCTGCTGCTGAGTGGGCGACCTCGTTTCTTTTTCATACTATTAGGCCTTCTACCGCATTTTGGGGGGTTTTAAGAGGCTCATTCGTAGGTGTACTTGGTGCTTTGGGCTTGTCATGGGGTGTCGAGTATTTTTGTAATTAGGTTACTATTCTTTCTCGTTTTTCAAGTCCGGGAAGGCTATCAGGAACGTCCTCATACTCATCACAAGATTCATAGACTGGGGGCCTTTTCTCTGCCCTGTCTGCATCGAGTTCTTTGATGATGTACTTTAGTTCTTTCTAGCTCGTGGACGCACACGTAGCAAGTACACCCTCCGGTGTGCTCCTGAGCTCATATGCACCTGTAAAATCCGGAAACTCAAGAATTTTCTTTGTACGGGCCAAAGACATCAGTAACTACATGCACGGCGCACCGTATCGTATTGGTGATGTTAGCTATTTGTTCCACAGTTTTAATTGTTGTGGAACGAGGCACCCAAAACCAAACACGAGAGAGCACACCAAAGTGGCTGTCCCTGTTGTTTTTGCCGTGTTTCTCCCCCAGAAACCACAGGGAAAACGTCCGATCGGGATATACATAACGAAGACCAAAAAGAACAAAGTAGCAAAATTCCTTTGCACGAAAGTGACGCCCACCGTCAGTCCAGAGTATCCACTCCATTTTTTTCTTTATTTTTTTCTGTGCCCATGCTACTGTGGAACAAGACTTTTCCAACAGTAAGGCCAGCTGCCCTTATTTCATCATGTGTGATGTGGTCAAGCCTCATGCCTCTGACCAATTGGCGCCGTGTGGTGTCTTGTTGGCTACTAAATCAACCAGAAAATGATAGCAGAAGTGCCGCTAGAAGTTCCCCTTTACACACTACGCCACAAACTAGTGCAGCACAGTCGTTGCCACTGAGCTTCTCAAAAACCTCTGTGGCGAGTGTCCTGATCGCCGTGGTGTTCCCATTTACCCTTTCTCGGTCCGAATACCATTTTTTTTTACCCCTAGCTTCTCAACAGCAAGTTTAAAAGCATCCATTTTTGTCACTCCCTCTTTTACTGAATTTGTGCAAAGTGAAAAAACCCATTTTTGCCCCTAGGACTGAATTTTCTGGGTACTAGTAACACTCACTTTCCCATTTTCTGGGGTGTTTTCTTTCCTAACCTGGGCCGGGAAAGTTGTAGAATTTTTTTCTTTGGGAAAAAGTACTTAGAGAAATATTGAAAGTGTCAATTGGCCTCATTTTGGGGGGGGGGGTTTTGAAACGATGCCATATATATATATATATATATATATATATATATATGAAAATCTCACAGCCCACCATGATCACCTCGTCGTCTTTTACACTATCGTACTGTATCCTCATCCGGTCGTATCAGGTGAGCTGTGCCCCGCAACATGCTTTCACCGGCGCCACAGCCTTCATCTCTCTTGTTGGTGTTGCCTTCGTGAGTGGTATTATGGTTGCCGTGGGGCATTTTTTTCACGAGGTGAGATAGAACGCTTTTCTCTTCTCTTCTCTTCTCTTCTCCCTTTTTTCTTCTTTTTCTTCTTCTTTTGTGTGGTGTTTTCTTTCGCGTGGCGTATTTCAAATTGGCCCTCATCCTTTTTTTCTTTCTTTTTTCTTTTTCTTTCTTTCTTTTTTTTTTTTTTTTCATTTTTTTCCTCGAGAGTAAAACGTATTTACCTTCTGTTTAACAAAAAAAGAAAGAAAGAAAAAGGTGGTGGGGGGCAAAAGCAGCATTTGCAGAGTGAAGTGTTCTGCATTTTATTATTAAACTTTTTTGTGCAATGAACATTGAGAAAACAAAACAAAAACAAAAAAAACGAAAACAAAAAAAGATTGGAAGTGCAAAACGAGGAAAGGAGAACTATATATCTTAATCTTTTGTACTGGAATAAAAACGTCTCGAAAAAAATAAGAAGAAAAAAAAATGAGGGAAAAAATCTGTATTTTACTTCAACACTTCCATCTCACCTGTGAAAAAAACCTGGGAAGTGTAATGTGGTATAAAAAGAAAGAAAAAAAAAAAAGAAAAAAAACCGAAGTACGAACCCCGTTCCTTAAGTTTTAAGAGACTTTCTTGAGTAAAAAATTATAAAGTGAAGAACAACAAAATAAAGATCCATGCCCCGAGTATGGTGTTTACAGCTTTAAAATTCTGTTTTTTTTTTTTTTTTTTTGTCGCGGTAAAATGCCGCTCGTGCGCACAAACAAATGGAGCGCCAAACTAGTTTTTTTTTTTTTTTTTTTTTTTTTTTTTTTTTTTTTTCTTTCTTTCTTTTTCTTTTTTTTTTGTTGGCGCGTAGCCCTCTTTATTTTCTTATTTTCCCTCCCCCCTTTTTTTTTCTCGCTCTGTCACCTGACAGGAGAAAGATAGCAACTTTGTAACAAAATGGAAGAGGGGGAAAAGACAAAAAAGAAGAAGAAAAAAGACCGGCAAAACAGCTTTGGCCTCGTTTTTGCACGAACAATAAAATAGCTATTTATAGCTATACAAAAAATGACTCATTTGAGTCACTCTTCACTGCTTTCACTGCTTTTTTTTTTTTTTTTTTTTTTTTTTTTTTTTTTTTTTTCCACGCAGGTCAGCTTTTTTAGAGATTTACCTAAGGTAATATGGGGTAGCTGTTTCGCCCGTAGCATTTTAAGGGGGAAATAAAGCACTTATTCCCACTTTTAAGGGCCGGAATGGCCTCAGATGGCTAAAGATAGTCACCTCCGCCCCATTTTTTTTTTTTTTTTTTTTTTTTTTCCAATGGGTGCATTTTTTTTTCCACGGCGAGACTCATTTTTTCAAAATCTTATAATTCTATAAGTTAAATAATAGCCGTTTCGCGTTTAATAATGAGTCCCCTAGTGAGTGAAGAAAATGACGAAGAGTGAAATAAATTTAAAAAAAAAAAAAAGAAAGGCAGGTATTATGAGCAGATAACCGTTCGGACTTCTTCATTTCTCCCTCGCCTTCCTTCCCTGGAATTAGTTTTCTTTCTTATCCCCCCCAAGCCTCTCTTTCCCTTCAACCTCCCAGCGTATGTTCTTCTTTCCAGTTTTCTTCTTTTTCTTTTTTTTTAAAATTTTATTTTTCTATTTGTTTCTTCTGGTATACTTCTCTGTTCTTCTTCTTTTTTCTTCTTTTCCTCTTTTGAACAACAAAACAACAATAATAACAAAAAAAAGGGGGGGGGAGGGGAGAGAGCATGTTAAGCAATCCAACCAGCCCGCGGACACCAAGGGTCAATAACCTGTTTACGCAGCTGCTTGCAAGCGACGTGCCTCTCGCGATTCTAAAAGGGTTGTGTCAAATAGTTGGGGTAGACAACGGGGTGATATGGGGGAAGAAGAACACAAGGGACAAGCTGGTAAAGACGGCCGAGATCGGGCGGCTAAGCAAACACGAACAGGCAAAGCACTGCGTGGAAAAGCAGGTCGTGTCACACGTCTCCACGCTAATGTCCGACACGAAGAGCGAGAACGGAAAGAAGCGGCAATCTGTCCTATCTGTGTACATCGCGACCACCCCAGGAGGCGTGGTTCAACTCCAGAAGGACACACCTTTTTCAAAAGAAGAAGAAGCCGTGGCTGTGGTCTGCGGGCGGTTGTTGTGCGCGGTCCAATCAGGCGACCCCGGGTCCTTCATCCAACCACAGGTGGTCCACAACGTTGACGTTGTTCAAGCAAACGAAGAGCAGCCCCAGGTAGCCATTCGCCTTGTGAACGACGCCCAACAGCATAGCGATATGCTAACAGTTCTTCTACATAAAAAAATAGCATTGCTGCAAAGCTGCGAGGTGAAGACGAAAGAGATCGAAGCCACCGTAGAACGGCTCATGGGAGAGAACGCTTTACTGAACGAGGGGCTGCAAAACCTACACAAAAAACTCAATGGGAGCACCAAGAGGGTCAGAGAGCTTGAAGACGATGTGAAATACTATAAAAGAAGGGTTGTGGAGACCCCAGCCGCAGCTACCCCTTCCCCTGCTCCGTCAGTGGCAAGAACACCATCGCCGATTCCCTTGGATCCCCGGCCAGTGCTTGCTTCGTCGGCTACACTTGGTTTCTTCACGCAACAACTTGGGTCCTCTCAACGATTCTCCGCCACGCTTCTCCAGCCGCCGTCTCCGCCCAGATTGGGAAACCCGCGGAAAAAAAGTACCATCCAGTACGCACATTGGAACGGGAAATCAGTCAGCCCAGCGAATCCGCCCCGTTACGGCAAGAAAGTCTACGATCTGGATAGATAGATATCTTTTCCAGCCCGTTCTATTTTTTTTTTTTTTTCTCCCCCTCCTTGTCACCTGGAAAAAAAAAAAAAAAAATCAAAAAGAGGGAGGAGGGTGGCGACTCCGGTTCGCCCGGGTCACATGACCGAAATAGCAGAGCTGCAGACCGCCATCGCGGATCAAATACTGCAAAATGGAAAAGAAGAAGCTGCCATGGTGAAGCAACGGGCAAGGCGGCGGTCAACGGACGACACGGCCCCCATCGAGGGAAAAAGCTTCACGATATGGCTGATACTGGTAGCGCTGCTGGTGTTGGTGGTGGGCGGGCTGGGGTGGAAAAAGATCAAAACATGGCGATGGGTCGGTAGCATGGTGTTCGTGCACTTGAATCTCATTCTGGGCAGACACCAGGTCGGGATGAGCTGGGTGGGGTTAAGACAAATCGGTCTCGGGTTTGCTGTCCTCTGCGGTGTGTTTTCCTACCCCAACGCTGTCCTCAGCGGTATAGGTCTCATGGGTGTGGTGTTGTCTGCCTTCCCTATCTCTTCACATGTGAACGGATCTGACGTGGCAGCGGCTGCAGCTGTACTGCTCGCATCTGGGTTCTCGCGAGTTTCATGGACTTTTTACCGGGATTTGTACACGGTCTTCTCAGCCCACTCCAACCACAACGTCCCATGGTGCTATGCAGCTGTGTCCCTCATCCTTTTCTTTCAGCTGTTCAGCACGGTTACCTTAGCGTACTTCCTTGCCACTGTCCTCTCGCACCAGCTTACCTACCCGTCTCTATCCCTCACGCATGCTACCGACAAGCTCTCAGGCCACCTCCCTTCTGCCCTGTTTACTGCTGTTGTGTGTTTCCTCGTCGTGGCCTCTAGCGCCTTGCACCATAATTTCCCCGGTAACAACTCGTGGTTTTGGTGAAAAATTAGGGGGAAAAAAAAAAGGAAAAAAAAAAAAAAACCCTTCGATGTTTAAAAAAAAAAAAAAAAAAAAAGCGGGGGTACACCGAGAGGGAAAGAGAATTCCAAAAAGATGAAGAGACTTTGTTTTCCCTTCCGTTTCCCCCCCCCCCCTTTTTTTTCCAAGCGTCCTGCCACACACCGCAGGTACCCTTAAATGTCTCTCTCTCTCTTTTTTTTTTGTTTTTTTTTTTTTTTAAGCACCCACACACACGCACCACTTTTAGTTTCTCTTCGTCCTCTTCGACTTTATAAAGTCGCTTGGCCAATGAAGGAGGATGACCAAAGTCCAGATGCAAAAGTGAAAAAAGAAAAGGGACAGCACTCTACAACAATAAGAAGAAAGGCCTCGGTTTATCTTCCCCTGGGGATGTGACTGACGAGGAGGTCTTTAAGCAACACAAGCTTCCCTCGGACTAAAGAGAGTAATTTTTTTTTCTCTTATTCTCTCTCTTGTATTTTTTTTTCTTCCCTCCCTCATTCTTTATAATGGGTTGCCCACCAAGAAATGGTGTCTCCCTCTCTCTCTCTCTTTTCCCACACTCGCACCCCATCATTGCCGTGCCTGTCCCATTTATAAGGGCCAGACACCGATGTAATGTTTTTTTTTTTTTTTTTTTTTTTTTTTTTTTTTTTTCTTGCCCTCTTTTTTTCTACTTTTTTGGTTTGGTGCCACCGAGCAAGGAAAGTCGAAAAGAAGAATGCGGGGCCCGTGTTTTTAACTTCTTTTTTTCTCTTCTTCTTTTTTTTTTGCTGTACAAGAACAAGCCATTGACTGTTCGAGGAGGCATGATGGCTATGAGCACAAGCCCAGTTCCTCTTTTTTTTCCTCTTTTTTTTCTCTTTTTTTTCTCACTCCAAGAAAGAACACCTGTTGGGCGGCTCGTCCCATCTTTGATTCAAATCGATACGAGCAGTAGAGTACATAAAAAAAAAAGGGTGAGAGAGCAAAAGAAGGAAAGAAAGAAAAAAAAGAAAAAGGGTGTAACTCCTTGGAAAGAATAAGAGGACCTTAAACTGCTCTCTTGCCCCGCTGCTTTTTTATTATTTTTTTTTTTTTTATACTGCTGGCTTTGTCTCCTCTTTTTATTTTATTTTTTTTCCATGTCTGGCCGCCTTTATGTGTGAAAGAAAAGAAGAAGAAAAAAAAAAAAAAAAGAAAAGGTAAAAAAAAAAGGGGGGAAGGTGAATTTTATTGATCCTGGCAAATCGGTTCCGTGCTCCAGTATTTTTATATATTGTACATGCATTAGTGCGAGCCTATTCAATGGAAAGTGTTGTGTGAAAGCCTCACTGGAACGTGTAATAAGTCTAGTCTTGTTGTTTTGTGTTGAAACAGATACTCATAGGCTGTTATGTGGTTACAGGGTCCAAAAAAAAAGAAAGTAGTGTAGGGTGGGGGGTTTTTTTTTCTTCACCAAAAAAAAAAAAATAAGAGAAAACTGCTAACTAGATCCCCCAAGTTTGAGGGCGGACTTTAAGTATTTTGAAAACACTAGGGGTGGGGGGGGGGGATGGACTTTTGAGCATTTCTGAAACTTAGGGGTCTAGTTAGCACTCCACCCAAAAATTAATTTTGCAAAAAAAAAAAAAAAAAAAAAAAAAATAGCTATTTACTGCCAACAAGTAATGACTTTACCGTTACCTCGAGGTCGGTAAAGCATTACTTGGCGGTAGGTAAGTGGTTTTATTTCACGACACTCTGAAATTACTTCACCACGAGGGGCACAACAGGGTGACAAGGGGTACAACAAGAGAGGGGTTACAAAGGTTACAATACAAGTTGTTTTTCCTCCTTTTGTTGACTAAGAGCTGCCGCTGTCGCTAGCATTGCCACTGTCACCATCTCTAATCAGGCCTTCCCATACCTAGCGCGGCCGCTGGCTCCTTTTTTTCTGCTGCTTCGGTTTTTTGAAGTCTTTTGGGGTGCTTGGGTAAGCTGACTAAGTTACCCTTACCCACAGAAGAGTTACCCACAGAAACTGGGAACAAGGCCTAGCCAAAAGTGGGCAAATTGGGAGGAAAAAGTAGCCCAACCCTATTACTTCACGGAAAACAGGCCATTATTTCACCGTGAAGTAATGAGATTTAGCGTGAAGTAATGCCCCCAGTGCGTGAAGTAATTTCTGAAGAGTGAAATAAAAAAAAAAGGGGGGGGGGGAAAACTACTACATGTGTTATTTTTTTAAAAAAAAATTTTTTTTTTGCTCTGTAAGAAGGAAAGAGAGCTGGGAGAGGGAGGAGAAAAAAAAAGAGGAAAAAGGGAAGATGAAAAAGGAAGGAAAAAAAGTGGAAACAGGAGGGGCCAAAAGGGGGAGAGATGGAGAAGAGGCAGAAGAATAAAAAAGGGAGTATAGCAACTCTTGAGATTCGAAAAGCAAATAGGAAGAAAATAGACCATTTGTCTAGTTTTCTCGTCAAGGCAAGATAGAAGAAGGGGGGTAAAAAATCTCTTGATGTCTGTATATCTGTACCAAAAAAAAAAAAAAAAAAAAAAAAAAAAAAGAAAACTTCCCCCTCTTCCTCCCCTGTTTTCTCTCTTTGGTTTCTTCTCTTAATTCGGGGTGGTCCTCAAGTGGGCGGCCCTTAAACACTGCCTTTGTTTTCCTCGTCTCTGTGCACATTCTTTTTTTTCCTTTTTTTTCTTTTTCTTTTACGCTTCTTATGCACACAACGGGATTGGTTTCCTTTATTGTTTTCTTTGGGCAGTTACCCTTTCCCATTTTTTTAATAAAAAAAAAAAGAAGAAAAAAAAAATGTATCCTTTTTTTTTTTTTTTTGTGTTCTACCTTCCCCCCTTTTTAAAAAAAAAAGAAACCAGATTACACTCAATAAAAATGGAATCACCGCGCACATGGTGGGTCAAGATGTGACACACAGCGAGCCCTATGAGGTATCCGGCCTCTTATCACTGGTAAAGTTGGTTATAGATATTTCTGAAGACGAAGGTCGATTGGTACGTGGTGAGGGACGACACATCCGTATTGTCGGTCCTGGAGCAAAGGGGTGTAAAGTGTGGAATAAGAACGCGGATGAAGTACCCTTGGACAACGCAGGAGATTTAGTGTACACGGTGACCTCTGAAGTGTTTTACTACAGCCTCCTTATTGAACAAAAAGGAGTTCATAACTGTTCACTGCAAGCAGCAAGCACTCTCACCGGCCCTTGGGTTACCATACATGAGTCTAGAATATGTGCCCTCACAGCTTCTCCTTTCTTCACAGACCCTGTTCCCACATGGAAACAGCTCAAAAGAAAATCCAAATTGGAAGCGAGTTTCCCACACACCCGTGTATTCGTCACATCACACTCCACAGCGGAGATCATCACCGAACGGCATCGAACGATAGACGTGATGGCCGCACTTTCCAACGACCTTGGAAGGAAGCTTGACTTCACCGAGACTGAGATGTTCCCTAACACCTGCCAGCTGCCTGTCCCGTTGAAGTTCACAGCGAAGGAGGGCAGCGTAGCAATGTACCCTAAAGTGGGGCTTAAATGGCACACCACAATGAACAAAATAAGCGGTGTCGAGGTAAGCAAGCACATGGTCGAGAAAGTGATGGGGTGGGTGTGGAGGAGCAAGGTCTTCTGCGGGGGAAGGGTGCCTCTACCAAGCGCTGAAACTGTATTCATCCCTGTCCCTTATATAGAAGAAATGCTTGTCGGTAGTATGACCCAAGTTCGGCACCACGCGCAGGTGCAGTGGTTGCTGGACTGCTGGTGGTCGCGCAGTAGGAAGAACATCGCCATCCTCGATGCCTCTATCACAGAGGTCGTTCCCAACGCCGTTCTCGCTGCGCAGCTGCGGCTCCTCAGAACTCTGGGCGTCACTGCCCCCCCGCTCCCAGCAGAACCCGTCACCTCCGCATTATTCAAGGACTGGGCGTGGTCTGCCCTGGTCAACTGGGGCCCTGAATCAGTGCGCTCCTACGTCATGATGCTGAAGTCCATCCTCCTCAACTTCTTCGGCGAGGCAGCGCTTGTCGACATCCTCAGCTTCGGGACTACTAACCCTCCGGAGGCCCTCGAAAAAATGCCTTTCAAACATGTTGTCATCACGAAACTGCTCAACCACACTGAGATAGAGTGGAAGTGCAAGACGTGCAGTGCCTCCATATCACAAGGTGCATGGGTTCGAGGGGACGAGTTGTTGTGCGAAGCGTGCCACCACGAAGTGATGCTGCACGCACCTGGGCACACAGACTATGATGTGGACACCCCGGAGACGCTGCAGGAAGTGGACACCGGCACTGCTGAGAAGGTCAAGAAGGTTATGGATGAGGACAACCTGTTCTCGCTCCTGCTGCAAGATGAGCCACCCATTGACAACTTGTTGGAGAATGAAATACCCGCAGACACTCTGATAGAAGAACCAACGCTGTCGACGGCTTCCGAACCAGACGCAGAGGACGACACAAGGGCGATGGACACAATCATGAAACAAGTCAAGGAAGAGGAACGGGTGGTGAGGAAGAAGAAGTTGGCAGGTATCGCAGAACGGACCCAGGAGCTGCGCAAGGAAGTAGCGCGAAAAAAGAGCGAAAAAGTAAAGGACCAAGAGGAGTGGGACGAGCTTACCACCCGCTACGAAAAGATGATAGAAGAACAGGCAGAAGAACGGAAGGTACAACAGGAAAAACTCAAAAAAGAAAAGGCCCTCGTAGAAAAGAACATAACAAAGTTGGTAGAAGAAGCTGAAGAAGAGTTTAATGAAAACCGTCTGCGTATCAAACGTGCACAACGGGAGTACGCTGACCTGCAATGCGAGATACAGAAGTTAAAGGGGCAGCCTAGCGACCCTGTCAAGGAGCTTTTTGTAGAGGAGGAACCGAAACAACGGCCAAAAAAAACGAAGGTGAAACGTTTGCCATCGACTCCACCCCCGCCCCCTCCACCTCCTCTAAGCAACTTGGAATTAATCAAGAATCAGTTGAATGCCGTCAAAAAAAGTATATTGTCGCAGAATGGTGTACCGTCACCACGACAACTCAAAGCTGTGCTCCTGGATGTCTCGGCGAAGACTTCCTCAACCGAACAACACGAGAAGCTCAAAAGGAAAAGCAACATGGTCAACAACGACGGGCCGCACCTCGGCATCTGCTCCACCCAAGAACGGAGGAGAGGGCCTTCGATGTTCTGCGAGGCAGCACCGCCGGTGTTTGCAACGCCTCCTGAAAACTCAACAACGGACAGCAAGAAGGAAAGCCAACAAGAAGAACAAGAGAACATAAACGGGGAGCAGGTGGGCGGTCACAACCCGTTCAACTTAAGCACTTCATCTGACAGCTCGCCCCCACCACCTGCAGCGTCAACGTCTCCCCAGCAGGGAGAGTCCAAAGTGTTGAGTTCTAAAGAGGTGTCTTCCTCACCGATGCCTGATGTCAAGCTAGTGAATGTATCAAAAACGTGTCTCACAGTGACAGTCCCTGACGCTGTGACTAATAAGGAAAAGAAGTGCATCTATTCGATCAAAGTGGAGATGGTGGAAGACGAGCAACAGGAAAATGTTGAAAACGTTGCAACCGAAAACCCAGACACGCTGAAAGAGTACTGCATGCTGAGCCAGGCGATGAACCTGGCCCTGCGACTCGATGACGGTGCGTGCGACACCGAGGAAGGGAAGAAGGCTGTGCTGCGCATGATTGATACAGTGATGAGGGGCATCGACCCAAGCGAGACTCACAGCAGCTCAGACACTGACGGTTCGGAGTCCGGATCCATGTCCCGAGCAGCACCAAAGGGACGGAGGATGAGCAAACAGGTCAACCTCACGAAACGGTGGAAAAAATGCATCAACGGTGCAAAAGAGAAACGGTTCAACAAAACCCCCACAAAAAAGCCATCACTCCGCCAGATCACTACCGACGCCTTTTCAAAACGAGCAGAAGAGGTGATGTATGCCGCACTGGAGGAGAAGATTGCAAAAAGAAAAACGAATCCTGTTCCAGATCATGATGTAAGACTGCAAAAGCCTCGTATAGAAGCGGGCGTTGCAAGCAGTGGTGGGACCATGGCTGCCACACAACCTAAAAAGCTCCCACCCATAAAGACAGCTCTCGCTAAGGTTGCACCTGAAAAGGTTGCCGCAGAGCGTGCCGGGACGGTGCTGCAAGACCTCCCTGTTCTCACGAAACCGACGCACTGCCTCAAATCTGTTGCCAAGATGTTGAGTGCCGTGTTGCCGAAGCTCGCTGCGAAGCCTGACCCGACACCGCTGCCACCGCCATCTGCACCGCCGCCACGAGCAGCAGATGCTCTGCTCCAAAACTGGACAGTGCCCCAAAAAACACTTCTTTCGCATTCAGCTGACATCCAAGCGACTCTGCAGTCCATCCTGGCGAAAAAACAAAAACGCGAGTTCAACGTACACAAGAAGCTGCAGAGCTTGCGGCCTCACTGAAAGAATGTGGTTTTCCAACCAAACAAAGGGAGAAAAAAAAAAGAAAAAAAAAAGAAATCCATTTGCCTTGCCCGTATCTTTTCCTCCGACACGCCACAGAAGGCAACATGTCTGTGTCAGACGCACCGCCCTCAACGGTGGTGTTCTCGAAGCCGTTGGACATTGCCCAGTATTTGAAGGGAGCGTGGAAGAGGTGTATGGAAGAAAAGGACTTTGGGGGTACGTTTCAGTTCAGGCGGACAAGTAATGTAGTAATAGTGATTTCGAGCGAAGTGGCAAGCGATGGGGGTGTCGAGGTGTTGCGCTGGGTGGTAGCGCAGTCTGGGAAGAAAGACGAGGTTATACCTATGTACGAGATGAAACTAGTTGGCGTCGACGACAAGGAAGCTACCATCAGCTACGACTACCAAGGCATCCCATGCCAGGGGCGCTTTATCAGCGGGCCCAACGCTTTACTCCTCACGCACATCGACAACACCGAGCGCACCGCTGTTGTCAGCATCACATACCGCATCCTTGATGACAACACGATGGCAGTGGTGGTCGCAGAGTGCGATTCTAAAGGGCCTTCGAGACTGCTGACTGGAACAATGCACAAAATCGAGTCTGCGGATTACCCTCCTTGCTGATTTTTTTTTTCTCCCCCCCTTTTTTTTTTCCCACACCAATCAAAAAAAAAAAATTTTTTTTTTTCTTCAGGGGAAAAAAAAAAGTGAAAATGCGAAGGGTGTTGAATAAGTGTGCTGTGTTGCCTTTTCACCGGGGGTTATCGACGGCGGTCGCCAAGGTGCATCTTCCCGTTCAGCTCTCGAAACAGCTGGTTCAGTCCGGAAGCGATGAGGTGGAGGAAATCATGTCGGTAAAAGGACCCATCTTCTCGACAAGCGTAGTGGGCGGCACGATGGCCGTTAAGCGGACTGCCGAGCTGATACCTCTGTTCACCCCAGCGGGGATGCTGGAAAAGTGCGATTTTTCGATTACATTGAACACCGAAAAGACAATGGCAACCATCTCCTGCACAACGGCAGTTAAATATGGTAGAGTCACAAAAAAAAAAAAAAAAAAAAAAAAAAAAACAGGTAACGGAGACATGGAAGCGATGACAGGAGCCACCACCGCCGCGCTGACAGTTTATGATATGTGCAAGAGTGTGTCTAAGGACGGGCTTTTTATAAGTGAAATTAAGTTGATCAGAGACTCTAAAGCAAGACCAAAACCTGAACAACCAACACCACCAAACCCCGATAAGGAATCCACTGAGAGAAAGAGAACACCCCGGGATCCACCCACCGAAGAAATGCCAGAACCGAAGGACCGAACCCCTAAAGACGCCCCACGACCCGAACCTGCTAAAGACGCCCCACGACCCGAACCTGCTAAAGACGCCCCACGACCCGAACCTGCAAAACACGCCCCTAAAAAGGAAATCAAAGATAGCCTGGCCCTTCTCATCGAAAGGATCCAGAAGGAAGAGGCGGAAGCGAGGAACAAAAACGTCAGGTAAGAACACCTCACCTAAAAAGAAAGGAAGCAAATGCTAAGACATTTCCCACCCCCCCTCCGCCCCCTCCTTCCCTCTACATTGGATCACGCCGTGGACTTTTTTTTATTCGAAAAGTAAAGAAAGAAAGAAAAAAGAGAATCTTATCTTCAGGAGAGTGAAATGAAAGCAGATGGAGGTCTTGAAGCAAGGTGACCTGGTAGTAGCCAATGGGCTGCTAGACACAGTGGACTTAAATGGCATGCAGGGGACGTTGGTGGGATGGACAAAGGATGGGGAGCGTGCTATAGTGGAGTACGGAGACGGAGAGAGGTTCGTGACTAAGGAAAACCTGTCTGTGGTGAAGACAAAAATGAGACACCTGCCATCTATCACGTGTGCCCTGAGCATCAGTGCGGCCTGTGTCTACTACATCGCATTGAATAAAGCGCTGCTGAAGCTCAAAAAGGGTGATGGTGTCGTTGTGTCTCGTCTTATCCAGCTCAGCAACAAGATAATGATAGTGAAGGGCTCCTTTGGTATAGTGTCTCGTGTCCCTGGCGGCAAGCCCAGCACCATTGGTGTCACGGTCAATGGGACCTATTTCGATGCGACATCTGCCGACGTGGTGCCTTCTCATGACCCGATGAACCCACTGGCAGAACCTTCTTGGCGGCAGGAGTCCCCAAGCATAGCATCTCCCGCCCCTGTCATCGAGCCGAACAGAAGTAAAAAAAGAAGTAGCAATCAACCAGCTCAAAAGAAGAGCTGGTTTTGCTGCTTTTCACCCAACAGCGCTGTTGACGACGAAGGGGACAGATCTCCTCGAAGCCCGCCTGCGCAGCACTCTACCAACTTCAACGAGGCTTCAAGAACACTTCCTCGTATCACAACATCTTCCGTGTCTTCGTCGCAGAACCCGCACCCGCCTTCGGTAATGTCCTACAACTCTATCAAGTCCCCGCCGCAACGTCCACTTGCAGGTCCCATCAAGAGCCCTGACAAGCCCCTTGCGAAGTCACCACCCACCCAGCCTATTGAATGTGTTGTCAAAAGCCCCCCCAAGGCGTTAGACTCCGTGCGAAGCACACGGAGCGTGTCAGGCGAGCAGTTTGCGAACTCCTCCACACGATCTCTGTCGCTTATACCAGTTGCACAAGTGAGTTTGAAGAGTGCACCTAAAAGCCCACACAGCCCACACTCGCGCAGCTCCGTGGGGTGGGGACACAGCCCGACCAGCCCGTTGAGTGCGGGGAATGAAGGATTTAAGCTAGAGGATGACGAGGAAGAAGAAAAAAAAGATGACAAAGAGGAAGATGAAAAAAGAGAAGCGGGCAAAGAAGATGAAGAAGAAGAGACGGGCATGGAGAGGAGGAGAACGCTCCCTGTGGGAAGTCTTGTGATGGAAAAGCCATTGGGGATAGATGACATAGAGAAGCTATATGGTCTCATGATCGGGAAGGGCAAGGTCCTGACACACTCAGGAGCTGTGCTGGCTTGTACGAAGGGTGTCGTACTCGAAGAGCTGCACGTGCTAAAGGTAGTGCGTGATCCTGGCGACCCAGTGTTTACGGAACAAGACACAGAACGGTTTCTCTCCGCCCTCCCCAAGGACTCCCAAGGGATATCTCAACATGTTGTAATGCCAACAGACTTGCACCTTGCTGTGCTTGTCTCCACCCATGCACCACTGGCAGTTCCTTCTTCCTCGTCGTCATCTTCGAATGAGCTGCCAGATGTGGAAGAGGTAGAGGTGTCCACCGAGACCACCCAACAACCAAAAAAATCGCGCAAGGAAAAGAAATCGAAGAAGAAGAAGAGAAAGGAAAAAAAGGCGAAAAAAAATAAGCGTGGGAAAAAGGAGAAGAAACAGGTGGAAAAGAGCAGCGACGATGCAGACGCTGTCGACGTCATGTCAACAGGCTCCTCGCTGAAGCCCTGCGAGGTGTTCAGCTCGCCTGAATTTGTAAAGAACGATGATGAAGTAGAAGCAACACCCATGGTGCCCCTCCCGCCTGCCTCGTGGGATGCAAAGACGGTGTCCCCGGAAAAGGTCTCACCGCCACCGAGTCTTGTGAAGAGTCCTGAAAAACCTTCTCCGAAGCTGGTTTTGAACGCTTCCATAGCCAAAGCAGAAGGGGAACCGTTGGGGCTTGACATCACTGACGATCTGGTGGTCACTTCGGTGGTGCAAAACGGCGCAGCGCAGAGGTCCGGGCTCGATTTCAGGTGCGTTGGAATGCAGCTGTTCAAGGTGAATGGCGAGGATGTGACGGAGGCGGAGGAGGCTGCAAAATCCGTTTTTAGCAGTGTGCTGGAGTTGCAATTTTGTCTTCCAAGAGATGCGCCCAACCCCGGGTCCCCAGTGGACATGATGTCATCGCCGCAGGTATGTAGCCACATTGTCACCGATTCACACCTACATAGGTTGCCGCGCCCCCCTGCACTCCAACATCACCCGCTGCCGTTTGTGTGCCATGTGATCCTACTTCACGTTTCGTGTCTCCTGTTGCCAAGCGGTCCAGGTCCAGGTCACCTGTCTACCGAAAAAATGAGGGCCTCATGGGACAGAACAGAATACGATGGGTTCGCAGCCCAATCCAAGCAGACGCTTTGTGGATCGAGTCGCTCCGGACCCGTGCCGGGCTTTGAAACTCTTCAGTTCCCTCCTTCCTTCCTTCCCCCCAGTCAAAAGTAAGAAGAAAAAAAAAATTGTAAGAAAAAAAAAAAAATAATGATATGTTCCTTCCCTCCCCCCGTTAACACAGTCTTGCGAGACGGAACAAAAATGGTTATGGTTTTTTTTTATTATCTCTCGCACTTTTCAACTTTATCTTTCAAAGGCACTCGATGGATGCCACTGAGCGGTTGAACAACTTCCTTGCGGGAGAGGCGACGTGCTTGATTAATGCTTTCGATAAAATGCAGTCGCAGGAGGAGGAAAACTTTGTTTTCTCCTGCGGGAAACTCCAGCAAGAAGCGATAGGAGTACCCGCAAGGATGAAATTCAACGAGAGGCGGAAACAATCTTTGAAAGAAGGGGTCAACCTGACAAAAGAGGAAGAAGAGTTCGTGGCGGAAGGGAAGGGAAAGCTCCCCGTAGGGTCGAAGAAAATACTACACGGGGAAAAGCCTCCCGAGGAACCGCAGCAAAACCGTGTTCCGCTGTGGCAGCGCACGATGGTGGACAAACGTGTTGCAAACATCGTGAAGGAAGAAAACACAAAACTCATCAAACGCATAAATGCGAAGGAGGAGAACGTGTGTCTAACTCCCTGCGGGGAATGCAACGTGGAAGCTTTTGTACCAAAACCACCTCCTGCAAAAGTAGAAGGAGAGAAGCCCCCTTGCGACAACAGACAACAAATTCTGAAACTCAACCAACAGGCATCACGGGAGATCCGTCTCTTAGTCCGCAAGCTTGCCATTGAAGCCAACGACACACACCCCGCTTCTGAGGGACTCGCCCCTCTTATCTCCGCTGTTTCTAAAAAAATCACTTCGAAGGTGGAATCCCTTCCAACACGGCATGAGGATTCCCTTGGGTTCCTTCTCAACGACGGCCACGCCCTCCCCGTCCTGGGATACCTCCCCATTCTGTCACGCTCGGGCAAACCGCTTAAAAAACCCCTCAAGGCCGCACGAGGGGTCGTCGTCAATGTCTATGTTGACAAGAAATACCTCGGATCGTACCGGCCGTGCCTTAGAGTCATGCGGTACTACATTCTTTGCCACAGCGTGTACTCCTTGGTCAAGGTGAAGCGTCTACCTAGCAAGATGACAGCAGAGGTATCGCGGCCGTTGCCTTTCACAGGCGAATACCAATTGGAAGACCTGTTGGCAGCCACAATGCCGCTCATCAAAAGGGAAGTGTTGCAAAGCCTGTTTGTGTCTAGTAAAATCCGCACCTCAGGAATGCAGATTTACGAACACGTGGCCGCGGTCTCTGAGACGCCTTCCCCGCATGTCAATGACGTGATGCAGCTCCTTTTGAACCTGCAGACAGTCATCATGCCTTGCTACGACATGGCGCATAATATCGATACTGCCAAAGAAGATGTCAAGAGGATGACTCCTTGTGAATCGGTAGTGGAATGGGAACCCTTCTTTCGGTCTTTGTTTGAGTACGCGCTGATTGTGCACTCCCGTGCGCTGCCTCCCACCGAGGAGACCATCAACGACTTCTTCGTGGCCGTGTTGGAGTGGGTCGGAAAAGGATCTGAGAAGAAGTACACCGACATAATAGAGAACACACGCGTAGCAAAACTGAAAGCCTTCAAAGACAAGATGATGACCACCGATAGCAACGAAGCCTTCACCTCGTCAGGGTACCCGCCGCCACAAAAGCACAAGCCCAACAAGTTCGGCTATGGCAAGGTGGGTCTGTTCCTGCGAACATTAGGATCCGATCTCACAACAATGCTGCTCAACCAGTGGGACTTCACAAAGCTAACAGACGCCGATTTCGAGCACCCCCAACAAGAAGAAGGCGAGGACGGCCAAGAAGAAGACGACGAAGACGAGTGGCAAGAAAAGGACAACCTCGACGGGCTGCTAGAACATCTTGCTGAGGAGTCCGATGCCAGCGAAGAGACCATGAAGGAGTGCAAGGTAACCTTCGAGAAGCGATACGAGGGCCAGTACTTACAACAGCTTCTAAGGAGCGTGCAGGATGCTGAAGCGGACTCCGAACCTGAAACTACTTTAACGCTGGAGTCCAGTCTGAAGGAACCACCACGCGTCTCTCAGCCCCCACATGTCAATGAAGCACGTATCAAAGTACGAGCGAAGGATCTTCTAGAAGAAGCAGCACGGCGGAAAAAACTTCGCAGTGCCCCCGTGCGACCCGCACCGCAGCCACCGAAGTACCGGGTGTCTTCTGCGCTAGGGTCGCATTTGAAATCCATCAAGCCGACAAATTTCAGAATAACACCGAAGATACCATCATCACCGTTCAAAAACGCGCTGAAGACAGCGTCTGTCCTTGAGGCACAGATTAAATCCCTGCGCAGGAGTGAGGGGGTGACGTACAGAAACGTGGAAGAAATGGAAAATGTGGTGTGTGATGAAGTACTCGACATGCAGTTGGATGGAAGGAGCCGCGAGGCACTCGAGCTTCAAACCGCCTTTCGAAGTCTTAAAGCCTTACCATTAAGGTACATTCAAGCAGTCGAAGAAGGGATGAGAAGGACGGCGGTGAGGGGACAACGGAGGCGTCCCCAGACAGGGAAACCTCGTATCATGTTGCTGCCCGATGTGCGAGAGTACGAGACACCACGGGCGGGCAAGTACAGAGCACCGACAGCGAGAATCAGCAGCGATGACGGGAGGCTGGAGCGGGCTGTTATGGCTGTGTCAGGGAACAATAACGAGACACCGAAATCGTACCAGAAAATGCTCACTGTTATCGAGAACCTCCCCCCTGAAAAGCTAGAACGGCAGAACAGCGGGTACTCCGTTCTGCGGGAGAGACTCGTTTCCGTCAAAGCAGTCCGGCGTGCTTCTGTAGTGGCGTCCTTGTGTTCCGTAACCTTGGTTTCTATAGTACACTGATGACACTTCTATCGAAGATGTCAGTTTTTTATTTTATTTATTTATTTATTTTTTTTTTTTTGTCGTTGCTCGCGATACCTGTTGGCAGGCCAAGCAATATGCTTTACACGAAATGGCCGACTTTTCAACCTTGGTGACCTTTCTAAAGGAACTTCGGTACTTTGCTTCGTGCGGCAGTGAAGACTGTCCTTACCAGTGGGACCCTTGTGGGGTTCGAGCAGGGGGGTTCAGTGCGTTTCGAAAGATTTTATGTTATGTGTTGCATTGTTATGATAGAAGGTTGGCTTTCGAGTTTCGGAAGGATTTCGGTTTGAACTGCAGCGATCTTGAGTTTGTTGCGGGGCTTAAGAAGGTCGTTCTGCCCTTGGTGGACCCGGAGCCTTTGCTGTATTGTGGGTTCCCTGCGAGGGAGAAAATAAGGATAGTCATCGAGACGTGTAAAGAGATTCTTGAGTTGCTGCACCGGTTGCCTTTCCCTCCGGGGGCTTTTGACTTTAACCTGCACCTGACAAGAGTCAACCTCAAATTCATTAAACTCTGCAGGGCACGGGAACCAATGCCCCTGCACGACATTTTACCCCAGCCGTTAAAACAACCGTATGCTGTGGCTTTAGCGAGCGGCATAGATCTTGCTGTTCTGGAGAAATACAGCGCAAAAAGATAACGGTCCTCTCTCTCTTTTTCTCTCTTTTTTTTTTTTTTCCCGCCACTATTTTTTTTTCTCTACCGTATGCTGTTTTTTTTTTTTTTTTTTTTTTTTTTTTTTGCCTTCCACTGGTTGAAAATTTTTGAAAAGAGTGGGGGGGAGAAAAAAGAAAAAAGAAAAAAAATGACTATTGGCATCAACGTCTCTCAGTTCTGGTTTGGGTGCGTCTCTCCAATGCTGCCCATTATGTACTACTTGACTATGGTGAGGCCCTCGGTCCCTTATGCGCGGGCGAGGTTGAGCCTTCCCCTTCCTCCTCTTTACAAGCAGGCATTGTTCGTCCTTTCGTTTGCGTCAATAATGTTGAAACGTGAGGTGTGTTAAGAAACAAGGGTGGGGGGGGGGGGGGGGGGGGGGGATTACACTTACACAGGGCGATTTTGGTTTCATCCATCCTTCGCTCAAGGTGGACAGGGAGGAAGAATAGGATGAAGTGATAGTAGAGAGGAAAAAAAAAAAAAAGAAAAAAAAAAGACCCTCCCTTTCCCCTTCCCATCAGTTATGTTAATACGGAAAAAAAAAAGGAAAAAAAAAAAAAAAAAGAGTGGGTGGGTGGGTTTAAATTAAGCACAATAAAACGGCTCATATCTCTTAAACGGGGGGGTTTTTTTTTTTTGCACCTGCTCGGGGAACGCTGAAAATTTGCTGTTTTTTCAAAACAAATACTACTAATGATTGAAAGGGTTCTTGTACCCTGAATTATGTATACTCTCCCCCCCCTCCCAAAAAAAGAAAATACTACCACGGCCTTTTTTTTTTGAATAGTGTTTTTTTTAGGGGGTGTATTAGTGTTTTTTTTTCCCTTCTTTTTATTTTCACCCCCCCCCCCCCCCCCGGTCAATCGGCACAACCCAACACACAAAGGAGGGGTAAAAGGATGGTGTCCATACCCACCTGCAAGGATGTGTCTGACGAACATCTAGACACCATTGGGAATTACTTTGCAATGTTTCTAAAGCGGTTGGTAGTGGTGGCCTGCATAATAGCGATAATAGGTTTTTTGGGGTGCATTGCGACCACCGTGTCCCCCCCTGCAGGGAGCGCAGCGAAGCTCGACGTCTCCCCAGTGGACGTAGAAAGCAAGCTGGTCCCGGTGGAGAAGGCCCCTTCGACAGCACCCCAGGAAAACGCAGTGTGGGTCACCTCCTTCACAGACGTTGATGTCAAAACCCACCGATGCAGGGAAATGTCAACAGGGATCCAAGCCAGGTGTGTGCATACTGACACCGGCCTCAGCGTTTCCATAATCCCAACTTCAGGGAAGTGGTTGACCTGGCAATGTGAAGCATGCGACTGTAGAGGATGCCCTGATGACGCACCGTGCAACGGGACCAAAGTAGCACCTTCATGTTTCTGCCAAGAAGGTTGTATTTGCAATGAACAAGACCCAGGCGTGGTCATACGGGTCTGCACGCAGACACTGGATGGTTCCTACACCGACTACCCACCTAAGGACACTGCGCTCACCACTGAGTACCAGCTGTTCGCCACGCTGACCAACATGGGGTACCTGTTCTTCCTTGTCTTGATATTTGTGGCGGAGCTTGAAATGAGCAAGTTTGCTGCTGCTGCAAAACTTATCACATTCTGGCCTGTCCGGGCGTCGTTGCAGCTCTTTCTTGGGGTGCAGTTGGTGAACACAACTACCACACAAGCCACGTCAGGGTATGTTTTGTGGGGAAAGGGTGGGGGGGAGGAAGAAAAAGAAAAAGAAAAAGAAAAAAAAAAACCCCCCAATCCTACAGCCACAACAATGACGTAGTTCACAATATTTCCCTTGTTGGAGGTTGGTTTCTTGTGTTTAGCGGTCTGGCGCACCTTATTTTTTACGGTATCTATGTGCGGCCCATACGCCCAGCGAAGGTGTGAAAAAAAAAGAAGAAAAAAAAAAAAAGAAAATCACAGTTTTGCGGAATTTTATGCATTGTGATTCTACTCATTATCGTTCCTATCGGGGCTGCCATTGGTACTACTGCTAGCAAGGATGGTGGAGGAAGTGATGACTGAAAAGGCAGGCTTTTTTTTTTTTTTATTTCCTTCGATCTCAGTCTTTTGTTGTATCAGTTTAGAAGGATTGTGAGTGAGGTGAGTGAATGGGGTATTTTTTTATTTTTTATTTTTTTTCTTCTTTTTCGTTTCTTGAAATCTCAATTTTTATTTTATGAGAAAACTTTCGGGGAAGGGGGGTAAAAAACAAAATAAAAAAAAAACCGAATAAACAAGTATAGGACAGAATGTCCTTCAGGAAGGGGGGAAGAAAATATTTATAAAAAAAAAAGAGAGGGGAGGGGGTCGTGCCCTTGCCCTGTTTCTCCTCTGCTCGTCCTTTTCGAAAAAAAAAAGTATTTGAAATAAGTTTCCAACTCTTTCTTCTCTTATGTGATTCACTCTCACCCCCCCCCCCCCCCCCCCCTGCCCTACCCCGCTTTTTTCTTTCTTCTTTTCTTTGTTCTCTGTCCCCGCCCCTTTCCTACGTACTTTTTTTTCTCTTTTTTTTTTCTTTCCGCACATCAACAAAGAACATTTAAGAAGGGAGAATAATATAAAAAAAAGAAGAAAACAAAAACAAAAAAAAAAAAAAAAATGGCTGAAGAAGAGCGAAGAACGCTGTTGCTGCCAAAGGGTGTGAAGCACAGCAACTGCCCGTATTGTGCTAAACCGGAAGGGTTTGTAACGCAAGGTGTACAGGCAAAGAAGATCACACCGGAAGCGTTCCTTGACCTGCTGAACAACGGGTGGAGGAGGTTTGGGGACTACCTGTGGGTGCAAGAAGAAGGGATCTGCTGCAGGCAATACCCGATCCGTGTCAACGTTCACTCCGCAATCATGAACAAGGACAAGACAAAGGTCTGGAAGGCAATCGAAAGATTCTGCAGAAAGGGCGAGGTGAAGGCTGCTGCAACGGTGAAAAAAGGTCCTCAAGCCAAACCCCAACGCAGACCTTCAAGGGCCAAAGATCACCATCACCACGTCCACCAACCGAGAACCTGTCCCAAAGGTCATGAAATGCAAATGATACCCGTTTCAGGCTCATCCAGGCTCGGTTTCCAAGACAAATGCTCTCTTTGCATGCAACCAGGTGTTTTGTGCGATCCAAAGGGACACTTCATGCACTGTGGGGAGTGTAAACTGTCAACCCATTCTGATGAACGGTGTTCTTGGCAGAAGCATCCTCGCTGCCCAGCTGGGCATGAAATGAAACGTATCTCAGAGGCTTCAAAAGAGGTCTGCGACGTGTGTCTGGACAACACAGTACCCAGCTCCGTGAGGTACAGTTGCCATGTTTGCAGGATCACCACACACGAGACGTGCAGATGGCCAAGAGTTCCACCGTGTCACTCATGCGGGGTTTCCATGCAGTATTTCAGGTCGCAAACCGTTCCTGAAGGGTACAAGTCGGCACACTGCGATGTTTGCAGCGAAAAAGACATCCAGAAAGGCCCCAAGGGATACTACCATTGTGGGTCTTGCTTGACCGATAGACACAGGGACGGGTGCAAATTCAAAAATTTCTCAACGCACATCATCGGTTCGATTACAGAAGGAATGGTTTGGAGGTACGAAGGGACAAACACGATGGAGGTCAGAGTGGTGAAACCAACTGTGACAGACGCGAAATTCGACCTTTTCCTGAAGTACCAACGCGAGGTGCACGGGGAAACAGAAGGGAAGCTCTCTGTTCTGACGATCGGGGACGATGACGCCGGACAGTCCGACCGCGACTTGTTCAAAAAGTACTTGGTGGACTCTCCTGTAGTGGATGGGACCTACCACTTCGAGTACTTTATAAACGACAAGCTCTTTATGGTCACTGTGGCCGACATCCTTCCCGATTGCATCAATTCCGTGTACTGCTTTTATGATCCTGATGTGAAGAAGCTGGGAATGACCCCAGGAAAATTTTCGGTTCTGTTCGAAATGGAGTGGATGAAGAAGCAGCACAGCCTGCAGACCTTCAACTATTACTATCTTGGGATGTACTTCGACCATCCTAAGATGACGTACAAGGCTGACTACAAGCCGAGCGAGATCTTAACCAGCGAAGGAGTTTGGAAGAATCTCGAGGATGTCAATTTTGGCGAACCGCGCAAAGCACAACGTTCATGGGTTCCCAGCGTCCTCGTTTTGGTCTTGGCAACCGCGCTGGTGGCGTCGCCTTCATACCAGCGCATCCTGGTTTTTTCAGGTCTTTCCCTTGGGTTCCTCTACCTTGAAACCCAGTTGAATCCCAGCGCATATCCTGCGAACTCGCAGGCTTCCCTGACCCATAAACTTGGAAAAGTTGCCAGCACCGTTGATTTCGTCGATCCTTGATTTTTTCCCTTTTTTTTTTTTTTTTTTTGTATTCTAGTTCTGTTTTTTTTCGTGTTCCTCTTTTTTCACTCCTTGCAAACTGCTACCCTTTGTTTCCCCTCTAAATTCTTTGTGTTTTACAGCAATTTTTCGTACTTATAATATTATGGGAAAAACACTGTTCACGGTAAGCAAATAACTTTTTTCCACCGTTCCCTTAAACCTAAAAAATTCTTTCCACCAAGTACGGTAACCTACAACTCGTTTTCAACTTTTTTCCACCAAGTACGGTAACCACAACTTTTTTTCCACCGTTACTGTAACCACCAAGTTTTTCCCTTATGCAACTACAAACTTTTTTCCCACCAAACACGGTAACCTGTATCATTTTTATGCCTGATTAGGGTTTGGGAAAGAACTTTGAGGAGTGACTGGACTGAACCCAACCAGTGAGAAATGCAGGTTGCAGCATTATGCCCAACCTCCAGTTGCTGCACATGTTCTTCCCCTCCCTCTCACTCCTCTTCGCCAGCCTGCCTATTTGTGACTTTGTCACGATTGGTGGCCTGAGGCCATCCTTCACGTTTTCACAGGCAGAAGGGGGTGGACACAAAAAAAACTTCCAAAATTTCGAAAAACTAAAAATGAGAACAATAGGAAGGTTTCATGGGAGAGTGGAAAAAAAGTTCTGGGTTACCGCGTACTTGGTGGAAAAAAAGTTCCAACATACATGGTTTAGTGGAAATAAGATTAGGCTACCAGACAGTGGAAACTTTGTTTTAAAAAACTGTTTTGGTGGAAAAAAAAGTTATGATTACCATACTTGGTGGAAAAAAAGTTCCAAGTTACCGTGAATAGAGGTAAAAATTCTGCTTACCGTGAACGGTGTTTTTCTCTTATATTATATACCGAAATTATTTCATCATCCTCGGTAGTATAGAGGTCAGTATATCCGCCTGTCACGCGGATGACCCGGGTTCAATTCCCGGCCGGGGAATTTTTATCGTTCACTAAAAAATAGAGGGTTGCTTTTTCGATGTTTGCAAACCCAACAACCCCACAATCAAGCAATGCCTTCATCTCTCCTCTTTGTTCTTCTTTTCTTTCTCTTTCCTGTCCGCAATGCAGCTTGTGAGCACCGGAGGGAAAGAAAAAAAGAACGACACAAGAAGGCAACAATCGAAGACACTGCGGAAAATTTATTTTCTCCTTTCTCTTTCCCTTGCGTGCGGTTTTCATCCGCTGGAGATTATTATTATTTTTTTTTTTCCCCGGTGTGGCAATTGTTGGTTGATTCACAAGGGCGGCAATAAGCTCCCTACAACCGATCCAACCGCCGGGTTTTAATAACGAAACGCACACATGGGAAGAAAGAAAAAAAAACGGGAAAAAAGAATGAAAAAAGATGGCAGCAAACGAGAGTAGAATCTTGTTTTCCCGGCGAGAGGTGCACCCCCTGTAATCAAGTAGACAGTGCTTTGTGCAGCGTGCCGCCAACACGGCTTCGTTTATCTCGTGTTTTTTTTTTTTTTTTTTTTTTTTTTTTTTTTTTTCCGCAGTTTACAATTATTGTTAGCTAAAAGAGCAGAGGTTGCATTGGGTACTTTTTCCAGGATCCCGATGCACAAATTAAATAAAGAAAAAAGAAAACCACGTAACACACAGCCGGCTCTATTATTGACCGATCGAAGAATAACTCCTTCCCTCTCTCTTCTTAGGCAAAAGACTAGCGACCTCCCCCATTGCTCTTCTTTCACCTTGCCCCTTTCCCGCCCATTTTTTTCTTTTTCTTTTTTGACCGATCGAGGGGTGCTGCCTCTGTTTTTTTTTTCTTCTTTTTTTTCTTTTTTTTTTTCTACTCGAAAAAAGGTCTACCAACCTTCTTTTTATTTTTCAATCAAACGTTTTCGATGAATTCCCCTTGGCATTGGTACTCCTTTGGTAATGCTCAGTCTCCCACCGCTACAAACTATTTTCCTGACCGTTTAAAAAATTGCATAAGTTGCCAAAACTACGGGAAAGATATCAAACCTTTATTTTAATTTTTTTATTTCACTCTTCGTCATTTTCTTCACTCACTAGGGGACTCATTATTTAACGCGAAACGCCCTAGTTAAATAATGAGATTTTGGAGTCAAAATAGTGGCACTTCAGAGTGAAAAACTGGGTTCTCGCCGTTGGTGAAAAAAAAAATGCACCCAACCCCTGTGCGTGAGTGACTCAAATGACGGAGAGTGTAAAACGACTTCCTTGCCAAATGAGTCATTATTTGTCGGCAATAAATAGCTATTTTTATAAAAGGTAAACGGGGAGAACATAGCACAACCAAACACTCCAAAAAGGGAATTACTGAAAACGTTGAGTTTACCCCCCCCCTTTTTTTTCTTATGACGAAGAAACCTTATTTTTCAAAAAGAGAAGAAAAAGAACGGGAAAAAAAAGGGGGGGGGGGGGATGGGCCCCATAAAAGTTTCAAAATTCACTTTAAACCCAAAAATCACTTTTTTTTTTTCTCCTGCAGATAAAGAGCGAAAAACCCACTGGGCAGAATGCAATGTCTAGGTTTGTTTTTATTTTCAGGTTTTCTTTTTCTTCTGAAAACCTCAAAAACACTTTTTTTTTTTTGGAATATTATTCAATAAGTGAATTTCGACTTTTTTTTTCTAAGCGGCCTTGAATAGAAAGATCTTTTTACCCCCCCCCCAAAGAAAATAAAAAGCAAACAAACAAAAAAAAGAACTACTAATGTTAGCACTCGTGTTACGTGTTACAAATAATTTTCTTTACTTTAAAGTTTAATTAAGGATAGCAGATTTGTACCCGTTATGTGAGAATCAGGAGTTTTTTCTTTTTTTTTTTTTTCTTTTTTTTTTTGTTACAAATATTTATCTTTCAAAAAAATGATTTTATAACTATATGCAACTTGTGCCGAGCAAAAAAACTTAAAACCTTTTTTTGCTCGTGCGAACAACAAAGACATATAGTCATAAAGAATTATTTTCCCTCTTCGAAGCAGAAGTATCGCATTTCCTGGGGGCAGAAGTAAGAAGGGGGAAAAGAGAAAAAAAGAGTGAGAAAGACACCAATCTCTGAAATAGAGGATATCCTACTATTTGTTTAGCAGCGCAGATTTGTCGGGATCAGCCCACTCCGTGATCGCAGCTGGGGGCAAAAAAAAAAAAAAAAAAAAGTCAAATGAACAAAAAGGGGGAATGGGGGGGTGGCGGATTTTTTTAATCTTTCTTTCTTCAACGGTATTTATACTTCTGCTGTGGATGTGCCTTAAATTGCCACCTGCTGCTGGAGAGGTAGAATTAAATATAAAAGAAGAAGGGGAAAAAAAAACTAACGGGGAGGGGGGGAGAGGGAGCTACGCACCCTTGCCACTCAAACTACAATCGCGGTGTTTCAAAATCAAAAAAAAAAGAAAGAAAAGAGAACAAAAAAATTATTTCACTTTTCCCCCTCCCTGCTTTCCTTTTTTTCTATTTTCTTTCCCACAAATTTCCTTTTTTTTTTTTTTTTTTTTTTTTTTTTTTTTTTTTTTACAGTAAAACAAAAACAAAAAATGAAGAAGGTGTGGGGAAAGGGGGGGGGGGGGGGGAAATGGCACTTGTGGAAGAAGAAATGTCCTCTCTAGGGGACCTAGCAGAAGCAAAAATGCCGCCCGACTTGAAATGGGGAAAATGTTCTGATGTATGTGGTCCCCCAAAAAAAAAAAAAAAAAAAAAAAAAGTGGCTGAAAATCCCTGACCAAAAGCCGTATTTTATAGGTATCGTGCAAAAGGTGAACAGGGTAAAGAAGAAGCAGAAGAGGGTCTTGGTGGTCACAAGATCCACAGTGGCAAGCTGTAGAATCAGCGGGAAGGTCACACGGGCCTTCCCTCTGGCAGATGTACAAGAAGTGTGGGCAGAAAACTCTGGAGAAGAGAAATGTGTTGTCTTCAAGGTACCGAGCCAGTACGACCTGCAAGTCATAACAAAGGGCAACAGCGAAACGCTGATGGTGGTAATAAGCGCGGCACTGATGGAGGCCACCGGGAGGCTCGCCAACGTGCGAAATGTAATGTCACCATATACCATAAACGATGCCGAGTACACCGTGCGCAATGCCAAGCCTCCTAAATGGCACAAAGGCCAGCACCTTGTGCACATCACGCACATCACTGACGAAGAAGAGCAGCACCAGCTCAAAGGGAAATGTGAGGTGGAGCTCATAGAAGTCGAGTGTGGTAGCGATGAAACAGATGGTTCTGTGAACCCGAGCAATATGCTCTCATTCGATCGGGCATCCTTCTGCACCCCTTCTGTCCAGCCGGGGTCTCAAATGGCAATCCCTTCGATTACTCATGATGTTCTATAGCGGAAGAAAAAAAAGAAAAAAAAAGAGAAGAACAAAAAAAGAGAAAAAAGGGGGGGGGAGGGGATTGGGGGAGGAAGCGATACGAGTCTGTTGTGCAGATGTTTGTTAATGAACTTTTTTCCTTTTTTTATATAACTCGGGTGGGAGTGAAAATAAGACTTTACTTTATGTCACTCCCAGCTTTATTTTCACCCCCAGTTTACCTTGAAATTAGGCCCAGGAGTGAAATAATGCTCGAGCGTGAAATAATGTAACATTATTTCACTCCTGGACCTAATTTCACCTATTCCACCTAGGTTCGGGGCAAGTTACAGCAAGATAAACGCAGAGCTTTCCCAGGGTTGCACTTCTTTTGAAGAAGACCATGAGGTGAAAAAAGCTTCGGTGTTTAGTCAACAAAGGAACAAATGAAAGAGTATCTGGCAATGAAATTCAGCGACCCCTACAACATGTGTCAGGCATATGCAGCTTACTTGTTTGCAAGCGGGATGAGGACAAAAGAGTCGCACAAACTGAAATTTAGCGACGGTGTATCTCCCACACACTGTAACCCAAATTCCACTTTTCACTTGTAACCCTGTAACCTCCCACCGTAAACAACGTATTAGTGAAAATAAGAGTATTATTCCACTTGTGGTGGCGGGTTTAACGAGTAAAAAGCTACGAGTTAAACCCCCTGCCACCACGCGTGAAATAATGCTATCTTATTTTCACTTAATAAATAGCTATTTTTTTTTCTTTCTTTCTGCGGAAATCAGTGGGAGGGAGGGCCGTGTTGTTGGGACAAACCTTTATCAGCCAGCTTTTTTTTTTTTTTTTTTCGGTTGAATGTAACTGGTTTTTTCTTTTTGCATTGGTCATACCCTCATGCTGGTGACTGGTGGAAGTTTTTTTTTTTTCTTCTTTTTTTTTTTTTTTTTTTTTCCCTTCACTTCCTAGTTATTAGAGTTTGCAAAGGATCTGAAAGATTGGGTTAGCATGTATAATAATCTTAGGATTTGTGTCGCGCGCAAAAATTGAAAGAAAGACCGAAAAAAAAAAAAAAAAAAAAAAAAGAAACTGAATATTTTTTTCTTATTCTCCGCGGCTCTGATCATCGTCTTCTTTTTGCATCTATCTCAGGAATGGGGGGGGGGGGCTTTTTTAAAATTATCTAAGAGAAGTTTCGTTCAGGATTTTTCTTTTAAAAGCCGTTATTTCTTCTTTTCTTTTTCTTTTTCTGAAGCATGTTGCTTTATTCTTTTTTTTTTTTTTTTTTTTTTTTTTTTTTTTTTTTTTTTCGAAGGGCGGTCCTCAAGTGGGATTTGCCCTCAAAACAAAACATCGCCTTTTTTTCGTTTCTCTTTCCCCCCCTTTTTTTTTCTATCCATATCCCACCGTTTTGTCCCGGGAAAAAAAAAAAAAAAAAAATGTCTGAGAATTTTTTTTTTTTTTTTTGTTTCTTCCAATTCATTCATATGAATTTTTTTTGGGCTGGGAACCAACAAAATAGGGGGGAAATAAACCAAAAAAAAAAATCAGTATTTTCCATAAGGGAGAAAAAAAAAAGTAAATCCCCTCCATGGCCGGGGGGGGGGGGGGGGGGGGGGGCAACAATTCGTCTCAATATTACCCTACTGTGGATATACAATGACGAGAACGCCCTCAATTTGCCGAGGCGCAGCTTGTACGCCACAACTCATTATCATTCCTTTTTTGAATTCTCTTTTCCCTTTTGTTTTCATCTTTTCGTTCTCTCCCTTCTTCCTCATCGTTACTTAAGCTTGAATTCGGACTTTAAACTTCATCGCTTCAACACTAGTAGTGACACTTCGAAAAGGGAGAGACAACGGGGAAAATTGTTTTGAAGGAAAAAAAAAAAAAAAATTGGTTGTTGCCCATAAAGAACGAATAGAATCAGAAGGGGAAAAAAAAAAAAAAAGTGACTTTGCCCACACCTCTCTCTCCACGACTCTTTTGGTTGGATGCCAAACAAAATACATACACCCCCCCCCTCCTCATATGCTCCCTTTGTCACACTCACAATCGCCGGATTATTTCAATTTTTTTTTACCCCCCTCCTTGAATAGTCAACTAACGGCTTCTTCAGAATAGTGCCCGCAATGCCGCCGCAGTCACCTAGCACTGGCATCAGGCCTATCAGCGAGGTTATCTCGTGCGTCAACTGTGACAAACTGGCAGTTGGGAAGACGGGAAGGCACCTGGTGAAAAAGGAGCTAGTCAAAAACAAAGTCTTGAAAAGCATCGAACTAATAAAATCCGAGCATGGGTCAATGAAGATTGTGGACGGACGCACAGACAAGCGAGACACTAAGATGGAGCGGGAAATCGACGGGGCCGTGGACCTCCTGCAAGGCCTGGGTTACGAGAAACCGAACGTGTACCACACCATAGCAGGGAAGCTGAGCACACAGCTAACCTCTTCCCTCACAGGGCTGGACCCTTCTATTGCCATTTCACTGTTGACTTGGATGCTGCCATACGCGAAAGAGCCCACTGTCAGGACGCTGTTTCACACGGTGATCTGCTCCGTGCTCAGCGTGAACAACTTCCACGTCTCGTCGCTCCCTTCAGACATCACCGACGAAGTTCTGACGGCCCCCCTCCACGCCCTCCCCGTCCTCGCAAGGCGCAAGCTGTGGACGTCATCAGAAACACGGCTTCTCGAAGACCTCAAAACCACACATGAAAAATTCTCCGAAGGGAGCTGGTTCCCTTACGATGCTCAGATGGAGGCCATTTCCAACTACGCGTCTCGGCTGGGCGGGTTCGACGACGATGCGCATGTGATAGACGTGAGAAGCGGGCTCCTTGACCTGTTCGCGCCTTACAATGAAGTGGTCCGAGGACAGAAGACCCTCACCGTGCAGGGCACGTACCATAAGTACGCGGAACAAACATGGGACCCTGCATTCTTTTTCGCGCTCTGCTACGACCAGCACCCTGTCTTGCAGTTGGTGCTCGAAGTCTGCGAGTCGGTGTATCTCATCGACACGCCCGGGTTCGCCGAGATCCCTGCCAGGCTGCGCACGCACACGACAGGGCTGGACATCAACAAAGCAGGTCCTAGCGGGAACGAGCTGTGCCAGGCGCTGCGTGTGCCGTACATTATCTCAGGCTTGCACTTTGCAGCTATCCACATTGTGCACAACGACAGCATGAACTCGCGACTGGCCTTCAGCATGCTGCACAAGCTGCTGTGCAAGGCATATCGTGTCACGTGCACAGAGCAGCAGCACCTGCAGGTCATCAAGCAGGGTCCTCACGGTCTGCAGGGCTCAGAAGATGATGTCGTCCTCGTCAACAGTGCTTGGCACCAGGCACTGTCGCTGCTGTCGTTGCTCCCGTCGTCTCTTAAGACGCTTGAAGCATACCTGACGCAGCTGGCGCTTGTCTACTGCATTGGCACCGAGTACTGCGTGGACCTCTTCGTTACGGCCGTTGGGCACCTTGTGAAGCGTGCCCGCCAGAACGCCGTCGATGTTGCCGAAATGCTCGCGCAGCACATCCTTCCTACTGGAGAAAACTATCAGCACTTGGCCGACTTCCTCTACGACTGCTGCGCGGAGATGGTGAGCACGGAGGACCTTACGCCCCACCTCAAAAGAATCGGCACTGAACGAAAATAACTAGCAACACACCGGTTCTCTCTTTTTATTCTGGTTCGTGCCCTTGCAAGACACAACAGGATGGCTACCCAGACCACATCAAAATGCTTCGTCTGCGGTGAGGGAGTGGGGACGTTCCGGTGCCCAAAATGCAGGATACGGTACTGCAAGCTGGAGTGTTATAAGAACCACGGCACGGCCTGCACGGAGAAATTCCACGAGGAGAGCTTCGAACAGAGCGGAGTAGGGAACGAAAGGGCGAACGAGGACGTGAAGCGGGAGATGGAAATGATACTGATGAGGGAAAAAGAAGCATGGGATGAAGAAAACCCAGAAGAAGACGAGAGGAGAGGGGTGCTGGAAGCAGTGGAGCGGGAACTAGAGGGACGGGTACTGGACGAAGATGAGGTGATGAAAATGGTGGACACACTTCCTGTGGACATGAGGGAGGAGTTCCTGAGACAAGTAAAGGAAGCCCCAGAGAAGGTGGTTGCGAGTGGAAACGGTACCGAAAACCCCCCCTGGTGGGCAGAAGGGAGCGACGAGCTGCCTCCACAGCAGCCTGTTGACATAAATGTGAACATCATCAAACCCGCACACCCACCGTCGCTTTGCCTTGCCAACCATATTGTGGAAATTATTTGTGGGTACACAGCAGTCTGCCAGGTGTACGAGTACAGGACCACCTGGTCAGGCGACGCGATGGGTGCTGTCGAACTTCTCTTTGAGCTTACCTCCTCACTCACTCCTGTTAAAGAATACCTTTACACTACTCCTGTTGATGCTCTTGAGGCTGTCAGCAACAAGGCGGTTCTCCTCCCTTCCTACAAGTCCAATGACAGGATGCTTCTCTCCGCCGTGTTCCTGAAGGACGCTCTCCCGTTGCTGTCTGTTGAGAACTGCACGCGAGCTTTGAACCACCTGAAGGAAACGTTACTGGAAGCCAAGGGGTCCCTTCCTGTGGGGAAGCGGAGCAGAGGCGTACAAGGCAAAAGCCTTCTGAGCGCCGCTGCTAAGAAACTGGACTTTTTCATGGCGTTTGTGGTCGTGGTGATGGGTGCTCCGGCGTTCGCTGAGATCACCAAACAGCTGGAAGACAGCATGACAGGTCACCGGGAGGCTTTGGCTGCCGATGACAAGCCTGAAGACGGAGGCAAATGGAAACATATTATCAAATCGTGAATGAGGAGAAGGTGCAAGAAAACAATATTCTCAGGTTTCTCTTATCATTCTGCCTCCCCCCCCCCCCAAAAAAAAAACCTCCATCCACAGGGTGGGGCAAAAAAAAATATCAACACATAAAGAAGAAAACGACAAAACGCTTGTATTTGATTAAAAAAAAAAAGAGGGAAAAAAAGAATATGAAAAGATGAATTTAGCAGTAAAGTGTGCAGCGGTGCTTGCCAATGCACTGGGCATGTATTGTGCGTGGTATGTGATGAACAACGGCACCGGGGGTTTAGGGGTGTGGTGGGCGCTGGGCGTATGGGGCGTGGTGTGGGCGGCCATAGGAGGAATAGCAGAAAAGTTGAGACCAGTTGACACGGTCCCCGAGGGGACGGGTTCAGTGGCATCTTCCGACTTACGGGAGATGATGATAGGTGATTGGGGAGAAAGCGAAGAAGGCGGCGAAGGCAGGGTCAGGTTCAACCTTGAACCGATTGAACAAGAGGAACGGCCTGTCATAGAAGAACCACGTCCCATCCTCAAATCAAAGTCGAAGCTGGTCAGCTACCCGACATGCCAGCTCTCTGACACAAGCAGCATCGCCCCCTCCCTTGCCCCAGCACCATCTGTTGTGGCGCAGGGGGTTTCCTTTGCAGTTATTTTGACAGCGTCATTGCTGTCATGTAGGTACATACCCATCCACTTATTTGTCCTTCTCATGGAAGGGTCGCGTGCCGGTTCGTTTTTGATCACCCGTAGGCCGTTTACTGCTTATATGGTCATATCCTCCTTCATGAGTGTAACCTCTGTTGTGATGGTATTGGTATTTTTAAAGCCTGCTCCGCTCGGTTCCATCCCGGCGATTGTTTTGGGAATTACGGGGAGAGTGAAGGAGTCATGGGACGCGCCTAGTGTAACGTGGTTGGGCATGGCAGTGGGGTCCATTCCTGTTGGGGTTGCAGGGCTGGTCGGTGCGGCTGTGTTGGGAAGCGATATGTCGTTCCCGGGAACGCTGTTCGATTTCGGGTTGTTGTTGCTTTCCGCGTGTTTCTCGTGCCCTTTGTACCATGTTACCGCATACTATGATCCAGGAAGCTTCTGGAGTGAAATATCGCCGTTGCTCGCCTTCTTCCCTTCGATCCCTCTTGGCCTCTTAACTTTCTGTGATGACACCAACTTGCACCTTGCCCTCTTCCTTTCTTCATTTGCTTTTATCGCCACCGTCTTTGTGGGAATCACTACAACCTTAATACAAACGAAAACCTGTGTGCCCCGCGTGGCACAACAGGCCGAAGTAAGTTCCGAGGAGATGCCCCAACCTCTGCTTCCGGGTGGGTCTGAGGTTTGATAGGTGAGAGAAAAGGAAACACAACAAAAAAAAAAAAAGAAAAAAAAGAGAGTGGGATTAGATGTGTGGGTCTTCTTCTCTCTCCCACCCCAACAATAGAAATTCTGCTCTCTAGAGTAAAAAGGGTGGGTTTTTTTTTTTTTTAAATTCACTTCGAGTGCCTTCTTAGGCATGTTCCATGTCTCTTTGCGGCACCTCGTGGGGGGGGGGGGGGGGGGGGGGGATAGTCTAAAATGTGTCTCTAATGAAACGGTCAGGGGAAAGGGGTTTCGTGCATTGCGGCAACGCAGTAAACTGCAAACACTTAGAGAGATAAGAGGCGTTGTTTGAAGGTCCTTGAGGGGCCCAGACTACTAGTAACTTACCTATTTGGGGTTTTTTTTTTTTTTTTTTTCTAATCTCTCCTGCTTTCAGTTTCGTTTCTCTTCTTTGCTTTCGCCTTGTGTTTAAAAGCCGTCAAGCACCCCCCCCCCCCCCCCCCCCCCCACACACACACACACACACACACACACCTTCTATTAGAACCTCAGAAAGAATTCTATTCGCCAAAATAATGGCGGGAGATGGCTCCGTTCTGTTTCACTTGTCATATAGATTTTTGTAGCCTCCAGGCTTCACGGTATTTACAGATGTGAGGTGCTTTTTTTTTTTTTTTTTTTTTTTTTTTTTTTTTTCAGATGCAAAAAGTACCCGCTGGACGGGTCTTCTTTTTCTTTGTCTCTTCTTTTTTTTCTTCTTTTTAGTTGATTCTATACAGGTTTGCACAAAGCGAACAAAAAAAAAAAAAAAAAAGGAAACAAAAAAAAAAAAAAAATAAATAATAATAATAACTATTTATTAAATGAAAATAAGATTGCATTATTTCACGCGTGGTGGCAGGGGGTTTAACGAGAGAGGATCTTACTTCACGAGCGAAGCGAGTAGTAATAATTTCGAGTTAAACCCGCCACCACAAGTGAAATAATGCACTTATTTTCATTTTAATACGTTGTTTTATTTAATAAGAGCCGGGTTTGAAAGGGTGGGAGGTTACAGGTGCAGGGCACAGGTTACAAGAAGAAATCAAAACTGAGAGGCAGCAAAAAAGGTTGGGTATTACAAGCTACAAGGGGATTTCAGTTACCAGTTCTCGTCAGTCTTAACATTAATGTTGATGGCCGGAACCATCTGAGGTTGCATGTATGGTGGATGCAGGGGCCCACTGCAGAATCTTGATTCTGGGATGGGTTGAGCAGACTGACTAGCACCCCCGAGACGTGTAATCCTCCCCATCGCCTTAGGCTTTCTTCCCATAGTTTTCTGTGTTTCTAGGGAGTTTGGCTTAAAATAGGTGCAGGAGTGACATAATGTAACATTATAACTCCTGTACATTATGTCACTCCTGGGCCTTATTTCTCTAAAAGCTGGGAGTGAATATAATGTTGAGCGTGATATAAAGTGAAATATTATTTTCACTCCCACCCTTGAAAACCCGGCTCGAATTAAATTAAAAAAAAAAAAAAAAAAAAAAAAAAAAAAAAAAAAGGAGCCTGCATACTGTAAAACGAAATGAAGAAATACAAAAATACAAGTCCGAAATTTTCTTGTTTCACAGTACTTTCTTTTTTTTTCTTTTTTTCTTTTTTTTTTTTTCATGTTATTTTCTATTCTCGGACCTGGATGTCAAGAGAGCTTCCTTTGGAAATCGATCCAATATTGTTAATAGTTAAAGGTAAAGGTAGATTTCTGCGATTTTGCTTAGCTGCTTTTTTCGGATGGATGTCCGTGTTTAGTAACGTCTTCTCTAAAAGAAAAAGAAAAAGAAAGAGAGAGATCAAGAAGAAATCGTACATATAAAATTCAAACTGAGAAAAATAGCAGCATCCAACCCCAACTTTCTCCACAAAAAAGTGTATTTGACATACCGTACTTTGTAGTAATTCATATAGAACGGGGAAGGTACCAAATCGAATTTTTTTTTTTTTTTTTCAAAGAAAAAAGTTCCCTAATTTACTCGTCTCGAACATTTTCCGTTCCAAGTATTAAGCACAAATGGTACCAACAATTTTAGGCAATAAGTAAGAGGAAAAAAAAGGGGAAAAAAAAAGGAACAGCAAACAACGACAAATGACAAATGGAAAAAAAAAGAATAAACAATGGTCCTATCATGAAAGTGAACATATGTTTCCGCTCTTGCGATGTTTTTTTTGTTGCGTCAAAAAAAATGGGAGGGGAAGAGGGGGGGAACGCACAAGAATTGAGTTCCTCATTTTCTGGAAGAATTTCTGGGAGGCACTGTCAATTACACTAGTGGCCAGATTCTTCCCCCCTCCCCTCCCCCCCCCCCCTTTTTTTCTTTTTCTCCTTCAGTTTCTTTTCTTCTTTTTGTTCGTTTCTTTCTTCATTAATCGTTTTGCATTGTCAAAATACCAAAGAAAGTTTCAGGAGTTTCGTCAACAAAGAAAAGTGGAAGGAAGGAGAAAAAGCACTCCCACTGGGGTTTGAACCCAGGCTGCTGGATTCAAAGTCCAGAGTGCTAACCACTACACCATAGGAGCTCTCAGCATGAGAGTAATAATAATAATAAATATTCCACTACCAGGCGGGAGGATCGAAGGGGAGTAGAGAAAACCATTCAAGGGAAAGGGAAAGGGACATCACTTCAAACCAAGAGAGGTGTTTGAAAGTGATTCGTGAAAAGCAGTCTCTGTTACTGAGCCATTGGTCGAGGGGTCCTGGTCCGCTGCTCCCTGTAGTAAATTACTTGGACCCCCTCACCACGCTCTTTTCATAATAAAATAAAACCGATCCCACCCACCAGGCAGCACCTGGGTCTCGAGGCATTAGCCGCCTCTAGTAACAAGAGACGACCTCCCAGATTTTAAGAACTTTGGAGGAGTTTCAATTGTGAAAAATTAACCAGCTGACTGTGAAACTCCACCGTCTGCTGGACTTGTTGGGCTTTCGGGAGCCAATAAATTCAATTCAATTAAGTTTCGTTCTTCAGTTTTTTTTTTTTTTTTTTTTTTTTTTTTTTCTTCTTTTTTTTTTTTTTTTTTTTTTTTTCTCAAAATAAAGGAATTCAAATCAAGCTCGATTGTGTACACCGAAGCTTGAATCATCTGTCCTTCTTTTTTTTCTTTTTTTTTTTTTCTTTTTTCTTTCTATATGAAAGGTGAGTGAAAAATTTGAATAACACTGGGGGCGGGGGACAGGGGCCTGGTAATGGAAAATAAGGGAAGACACTGGGGAGGGAGGTGAAAAGAAAGGATAGGAGTGAAGCCAGAGTCGAGAGATTGAGTTAGAAACAATTGCTGTCTGAAGTCGTTTAACAACTTCAGACCTCAATGTTTGGAGAGTATAACATATTATAATTTATAAGTTTTTTCACAATGTTCCCTGCCGCTCCAAGAGCTGGGCGGTCTTACAGGCGTCGGTGGACAGGAGGACTTTGAGGGAAGGAAGGGAGCTACCGAAGATCTGACTCCTTTGGTCGATCCTCTTTCCGTCTTGGCATTCCCGTAGGAGGTGGCTTAGAGTCTGGGGTTGCGAACATAGATGGCACGGGACCTCCTCGACTGGGGGTATGAGTAGGTATCCGCAAGTGAGTGGGCTCTTCCCCACCCTCAGCCTCATGATCGCCACTTCTTTCTTTCTGTCCAGCTCCTCGAACTTCTCGTAACTTCCGGCAAACTGCTCCCTGTACGTCTTTGTGACGCCAGTATCCTTCCATAGGCGGAGGTGGCTTCTGATGACATGCTTCCTCACCAGAGTTTTAACCACCTCAATGTCTGTCTCACGGGTGTGGGCCAGTCTTTCGCTCGCCTCTTTTGCCTTCTATGAGAGTCTCAGACGAGGTCCATCCTATGCTCTCCTTTGTCGTCGTGGAGATGTTGTCCCTGAAGCGCAGTCCTTCTCTTCAACGGCAGGTGCCTCGCACCGATCTCCTCTCGGTAATAAATATTCTGTCTTTCTTTGAAAGATCGTTCGTTCGGCAGAAAGGAAAATATTACTGGTTACTATTTCTGCCCTCTCTTCTCAGCTGCGAATTTCACAACAAGATCTTCATTCGGGGCCGGCGGTGGGTTCCCTTAACGACCCCCTGCGGTGGCCGATCGATAATCCGTTACCAGACGGGATGATCATGCCCCTCGCTGTATTTGTTGAGACTCGGCGCCATCTGGACGTCGTTAACATGGTTGCCGTTTGAAAGAATGCATCAATCTAAGATTGTAAATACGAGTGCCTCTTATAGTGCCCAGTACAAACTCCAAACCACAGGTTCAATACTGCATACACAAAAGAAGACTATGTTGAGAGTAGCCCTGCTTCTCGTGGTGCTACACACCGCCACCGCCCAAGATCCTGAGATCCAGCTGCTGGCCTCTCTCGAGGCAGCAGGGAACGCATACGACATGGCGAGGGAGGGGAGCCACACGTACAGCATGAAGGACAGCAACAAGCTGTTCATCCATAACGTCGCAGACAAGATGAACCCTGTGGAGGTGGGGACTATGGACCTGGAGGGAAAGAGCGTGCTCACGGACGGGAACGGGAGGCTGTACATTGCCCTTCCAACGATGCTCAGGGTGTACGACATCAGCGACCCGACGGCACCCACCCTCCTGGACACCTACAATTACCCTGTTGGCTGCACGAAAACCCGCGGGGGGAGGTTTTTGGAACAGTCACCCGAGCACATCTACCTGACCTGCCACGAGGATGGGCCCGTCCCCAACACCTGGTTCATCGTGGTCGAGAAGATGACTTTAACAGAAATGGGGCACCTGAAGCTAAACGGGCTGGACACGCACATGAGCTCGGTGTGGGTGAACGGGAAGGTGTACGCCACGATGTCAGTGAACAGCATTATCGTGATCAACGTGTTGGACCCCGCAAACCTCATCGTTGTCTTCACCTTCCCGCACTTCGACATTGGGAGTATCTCTATGTTCCATGCCATATTCTGGAAGGGCTACCTCTACGCAGCGACGGACAGCCACCTGGGGACGCTCGTAAAGTTCGACGTGGAGACCGGCGAACGCAAGACGTTGGACCTCCCTGCCCCCTTGCGGGAGGCGGACATGACGCGCTGCACGTCGATCAGAACCTACAACTCGAAGCTGTACCTTGCGTGCCGGGAGCAGGGCCTCATCGTGGTTGAAGAACCCGTTCCGAACAAGATTGAACTCCTCGGGCAGGACGCCACGCACTTCCTCTTTGTCATCCTCGAGCACGGGGGTTACATCCTCGCAAGCGGGAACACCGTCTGTGGCCTCGTCATCTACAACATCCCACACAGGGTCCCGGAGATCCAGACCCTGTCGGCCATTCCGATCGCGGGGGATGCCTACGACATGGTGAGGGAAGGGAACTACGCTTACCTCCTGAAAAACACAAACAAGATCCACATCCTCGACTTCATGGACAAGGCGAACCCCGTGGAGATGGGGACTATGGACCTGGAGGGAAAGAGTTGTCTGACGGACGGGAACGGGAGGCTGTACATCGCCCTTCCAACAATGCTCAGGGTGTACGACATAAGCACCAACCCAACAACACCCACCCTCCTGGACACCTACAATTACCCTGCTGGCTGCACGAAAACCCGCGGGGGGAGGTTTCTGACACAGTCACCCGAGCACATCTATCTGACCTGCCACGAGGACGGGGCCAGCCCCCTGACCCGGTTCATCGTGATAACAAAGGGGGCGGTTTTGACCGAGGTGGGGCAGCTCGAGATCTCGGGGCTGGACACGCACATGTGCTCCGTGTGGAACGGCGGAAAGGTGTACGCTGTGATGTCGTCAACCAGCATCTTCGTGATCAACGTGTTTGACCCCGCGCACCCCTCCACGGGCTTCATCTTCCCGCACTTCGACATCGGGTTCGTCTCTGTCTTCCAAGTAATCTTCTGGAAGGGCAGCCTCTACGCGGTGACTGACAACCACAAGGGAACGATCATGAAGTTCAACGCCTTCACAGGGATACGGCGCACCCTGTACCTTCCATACCCCTTGCGGGAGGCAGACATGACACGCAGCACATCGATCGAGCTCTACAACTCGAAGCTGTACCTTGCGTGCCGGGAGCAGGGCCTCATCATTCTGGAGGAGTCCATGGAGGACACGTTCCTCGTCCTCGGGCAGGACACCGCGCACTTCCTCTTGTTGCTCGTTGTGAACAACGGCTACGTCTTCTCTGGTGGGGACTCGGGGAACGGCTTCATCATCTACGGTGTCCCGGTGGTGGTCCCGGAGATCCAGCTGCTCTCCATAGTTGAGGTTCCGGGGGACGCCTACGACCTGGCAAAGGAGGGAGGCTACACGTACCTCTTGAAGACCACGAACAGGCTCCACATCCACAACGTCGCAGACAAGACGAACCCCGTGGAGATGGGGACTATGGACCTGGAGGGAAAGAGTTGTCTGACGGACGGGAACGGGAGGCTGTACATCGCCCTTCCAACAATGCTCAGGGTGTACGACATAAGCACCAACCCAACAACACCCACCCTCCTGGACACCTACAGTTACCCTGCTGGCTGCACGAAAACCCGCGGGGGGAGGTTTCTGACACAGTCACCCGAGCACATCTACTTGACCTGCCACGAGGACGGGGTCAGCTCCTTGACCCGGTTCATCGTGATCACAAAGGGGGCGATTTTGACCGAGGTGGGGCACCTAGTGGTCTCGGGGCTGGACACGCACATGTGCTCCGTGTGGAACGGCGGAAAGGTGTACGCCACGGTGTCCGTGAACAGAATTATCGTGATCGACGTGTTGGACGCTGCAAACCCTGTGCTGGAGTTCATCTTCCCGCACTTCGACATCGGGGTCTTCACTGTCTTCCAGGCGATCTTCTGGGAGGGCCACCTCTACGCGGTGACGGACAGCCACGCTGGGAACCTCTTGAAGTTCAACGCCTTCAACGGGGTGCGTCTGGATCTCGTCCTGCCCGCACCCCTGAGGGAGGCGGACCAGTCGAGCTGCCACTCCATCAAGGTCTACAACTCGAAGCTGTACTGTGGCTGCGAGGCGCAAGGGCTGATCGCCCTGGACGAGCCCGTTCCGAACACCTTCGTTGTGATCGGGCAAAGCCGGCAGCAGGTCCTCGTGCTGGTCGTGGACGGGAACAACGTGTTCGCATGCGGGGACGCGGTGACAGGGCTCGCCATCTACGAGGTCCCAAGAGCCTTCCCTCCCCCCGACACGAGGAACAAGGGGCTTGTGGATCTGGTGAACGGTCCCGCCCCTGTGGTGAGGGAGGTGAGAGGAACAGGGCTGAGGGGCCCGCTCGGGGTGTGGGTGTGGGATGAGAAGAGCGGGCAGCAGTGGGTGCGGATCCCGAGGTGGCTGGAGGGATCGACCGTGCACTTGGGGGCCTTCGTGAAAAAGGGAATGGCCCTGAGGCTGAGCTGCCCGCGCATGGAAGGGAGGGCGGACCGCAACTACCCCTGCACCTTCTACGTGACCATCTACAACTGCTTCCCCTGCAGCTCCGCAACGAACGGAGGGATCCCGAAGCTGCTTCTGGACGCGGGGTTCACACCTGCGGGGTGCGGACCGAGGTACGTCCCTACCTACGCGGGTGCTCCCATCGACGTCCCGCACCACCCGGCCGTGATCTTCAAGCTGCAGGTGGAGGCTGGGACCCCGCCTGTGGTCATCCCCATTGAGAAGACGTTGCTCCACTTTGCGGTGTTCGTGCACGCGGCCGGGCAGCAGTGCTCCCTAAAGGACGAAGAGGTGTGCATGAGGGACACAGGGCTGTGCGACTACAACCAGAACGAGGGCTGCATGGATAAACCGATGTGTCCCAGGAGGACGGGCCCCGTGCGCCCGGGTAACGGGATCAAGTGCGTCTGCTTCCACATCCCTGTTTGGTGAACTATGGCATTTCTTCAAAAGTCTTTTTTTTTCTTTCTCTCCGATCTACGTCTATCTATGCAGGTGCCGAATGAAAACCTCTGCATCTGGATTTCTTTTCTTTTTTGTCCTATCCAAGCCAACGTTGCAACGAAAAGAACCCATAATCATATTTACTCGCCTCCATGCATCACGATTCATGGCATATGTATTCTTTCTCTTCTTGTGATCATACAAAGAAGACCAAGCGAGAAACTCAAGAAAGAAGCGGAGAGACGGAAGAGGAAAGAACAACACAGTGGAAGGTCTGGTATGGGATACTCCTTCCCCCCAGGTTAGCTGAGCAACAGAAAGGCTGGGCACACCCACATCGATGTTGGGAAACTTGGGGTTCTTTTCCTTCTCTCCGTTCGTTCCTTCTTGAATCGAAATTTTAAATCTACACCTTTTCTCTCTTTCTCCCTCTCGATTCAATTCTATTTCTTTTTTTCCTTGAACCGGTTCTGAAGGGGCAAACTACTTTTTTTTTTTTATCTGATAGTTCAGAAATTTCTTCACTCCTAACCCCCTCCTATAATCTGATTACCCCCCTCTCATATTTTGATAATCCGGGCTATAATTTGATAGCTCAATTATGGGCAGGACTTTGGTGTTTATGGCCCGTGGCTGCCAAATTATAAGGGGGGAAAGTGACATTATTGGGGGCAGAGTGAAATTCTTTTGAACACATTTGGGCTCAAGATCATCAAAAAAAAAAAAAAAAAAAAAAAAAAAAAAAAAAAAAAAAAAACATCAAATGCCGAAAACGAAGAAGGAAGAGAGTCTTCTACCCGAAATAAGCAAAGCACAGTACGGGAGGATCTCGAGGAGCTCATGTCTATGGAGTGCCCTGGTCTGAGCCGCTGAACCGCTTCTTACTGTACCGTGCTTTGTTTGTATGCGGTTTCTTCGGGGGTCTTCGTGTAACGGAGGTCAACAGGGTTGCCTGGGGGACTAAAAAATGTGTAGGGTCACTGCACTTCCGCCTGAATCAGCTGAAAATAGGCCGTTTTTCATAATTTGATAGCTATTATTGACAGTTGATAGCTCATAATTTGGTTTTGGGTTTTTGGCCCACTTTCTCGGTCACTCGGAGTGACTCAATTTCTGAACTATCAGATAAAATTACTTACTTTGCGCCAAAATATGGCCATCCCATTTACTCTCGAACCGTTTTTTTTGACCTCGGGCCCTGCGGGCCCTCGGCCAAAAAACCCACGATTCTCGAGTAAATAAAATTATGGCCATAATTTGTTGCAAATAAATAGCTATTTTTTTTCGTCCTTCTTTTCCATCTCTATATTTCATTGAAGAACGGGGTGGACAAAAAAAAAGGAAACAAAAAAAAAAGGGGGAATGTCTCTTACCCTAAGAACCTCGAAAAAAAAAAGAAGAAAAAACTGCTTCTGCTATTTTTATTTTTTTCCTCTTCTTCTTCTACCACCTATCTTCCCACAGAGAAAGAAAAAAAAAAAAAAAAAAAAAAATGTCAAAAGTAAAGCGATCTGAACTAAAGGGAATTCTCAGCAAGGCGTCGGATCGGCTTGCCGATCACGAGAAATCACCCACTCATGCATGCACGGTGCTGGCGAGCCTTCTAGAGAGCGCACCTGAAGACGCTCACTTGATAGATACAGTAGCACATTCTTTCAGGGTGTGCAGCTCCTTGGGCCTACCACCAGGCGTAGCTGGTGTCCCCGGAAAACAACTGATACTCCACGCCTACGCTGTGTACTGTGAACAGGAAGAAGGGAGGGAAAAGAAAGCGCTATCAGACGAAGAGAGAAAAAGCATGATGGAAGACTGGAAGGACATGTGCGACCTGTTGAAGCAGGGCGTGGAGATGCTCATGAAACGTGTTGACGAGATTTAGTACCTTTTTTTTTTTTTTTTTTTTTTTTTCGTCTTCTTACTCATTCACAGTGATGCTGTCACGATGGCAAATATGTCTTCGCCGCTTCACCGCAAAATCTCGCTCGCTGATCGACCCCAAAGAAGCGGACGAGATTTCTGATATAATCGATGTAATGGGGCAAAGCGCCCCTGCAGCAAGGCATCAAAACGACGGTCGGCTACTAATGAGAGATGTGATTGCTTATTTATACGAACGGGGCTTTACATTGCGAGAAGTGAGCGAAATGGATGAAGATAAACGTGACAAGGTACTGGCACAGGTGTTCGACCACGATGTGGTGATGATACGCGGGGCGAAAAAAGAGTGGGAACAGCAGATTGAATCCCGTGTCCTCACCAAAAACCCGTTTGACGAGAAAAAGATGAAGGGGTTGAAGATCGTGGACAGCCTGCAAAACGCGATCCGGGAACGATCCGAGCACGGGATCAAAAAATTCTGGAACGACGCCTTGCTGGAAAACGTTCCACTCCCCATCCTCGTGACACATTTTACCAAAATCTGCTACAACCCCAGACTGTCGTTTCTCATCCCCGATCTGTGGGGCATCATGCTGGACAACAATGTCCGCCCTGACAAATACTTCTGCGCAACAAGGCTGCGGTCGTGCACAAGTTACTCCGATATGAAATCAATCTTCAAGTACATGAAACAGATTCGGATCAAACCGGACAAAGTCTGCCTCGGGCAAGCAATGAAATCACGAGAAGACCATCCTCTTGAAGTACGCAACATCTTGCACAACATGGTTCGCGCACGGATCCAACCCACTGACGTTCATTACAGTATTTTGCTGCGAAGCTACGGAAGAGCGGGAGACAAGGAGAAAGTGTGGAACACGTGGAAAGAGATGAAAAAAAAAGGACTTACGAAATCAAAACAAACATACGCCATCATGATCGACGCCGCGACGCGGACCGATGTGGAACTGGCGAAGGTCATATTCAGAGAAGCAGAGCTGCACGGGCTCAATTCCCCGCGCAGTTATACACACCTGGCACGGTTTCTCCCATACGACCAGCGGAAAGAGCTGATCATAGACTACGCAGAAAAATACAGCAACGCGGTGCCCGCCTCCTTGCTCACCACATTAACGAGGGAGGATCGAAACGTTGCCAACTGGAAGCTCCCCAAGGTCCCCATGACAAGAGGCGACGACAGCTTGCTGAAGGAATGGTCAATAAAGCCCGAAGAACACGTCCTACAACTAAGCAAGCCCAAAAAGAAACGCGAGTCGCTGTGGACCGTTATGGAAGAGGCGGAGAGGGACTATTACTAAAAAAAATTTTTTTTTTTTTTTTTACATGAGCTCGTCCGGACGAAAATGTCAACACTTTTTTGGGCACCTCCGAAAATTTTCTTGTTTTGATTATTTGAGCAAAAAAAAGGGCAGCATGCAACCATAGGAAGATGACATACATGGTGTACATGACGCCGTTCTTTCAATTGCGATGCTTGTTTTGCCATGAGGGTGGCAGGCTTTGCAACCGGCTGCCCCCAGGAAGCGAAAAATAGAGGTCAAAAAAACGGCGGAAAATGTTTAAAATGCAATTTTATTGCTTAAAATGCAGCTTAAAATGGCGCCGCATACCCCCCGAAAATCCGGTTTTTTACACCCTATTTTTTGGCTTTTTTAAGGGGTTCCTAAGGGATTTTGGCCTTTTTCAGAAAAACCAATTCTTAACACTTGCCTGCTCATGCAGAGCTTCGACATTGGTATCTTTGGGGTCAAACTTTCATTCTCTACCCATCTGCTGAGGTTTTTCCTTTTCTTTTGCACTCATAATACTTTAAAAGTGAAAATTTTGCTTTTTTAAGGGGTTTTAAAGGGATTTTAGCCTTAAATAGGCCAAAATGGCACTTTAAGGGTAAGTTCTCCCCACCCCATTTTAATAGTGATTTAGAGTCCAGCCCACCCAAAATGACCCCAAAGGCTTCACAGATTTTCAATCTGCGTCCATTCCTCCTGTCACTTTTCACGGAAAAACGAAAATAAAAAATGGAGTCTGGGTTATTTGTAACTTCCAAATTGAATCGTTTGCCAAAAACCATTCTAAAAAACATGTTTTTGCACGTGCGTTTTAAAAATAAAACAAACGGCGAGCATTTTGACCTATATGGTGTTCAAGCTTAGACTGCATTTCTGCACACAAAGTGGTGTCGGACTACTTTTTTACTTAGAAATTTAACGGGGGTTTTACGCCGCATAGGAGGGTCATTTGTTTGTTTTTCCGGACGAGCTCATATATCCCCCTTCTTTTTTTACGTTCACCAAAAAAAAAAAAAAAAAAGAAACAGGGATATACACCATGTTCATGTACAACATGTCGGGGCGGGATGATCCTGCCAGGGCTATTGACGCAAAGGTTGGGAAGCTGATGCACGACCCTCAGGTGGAGACGTTCAAGGCGAAGGACATCAACGTGGTGGCGCAAGAGAGAGACGCAGACGAAGACATGGGCACGACCATCATGGCGACGGTGTTTGCTGATGGAGCGATACTAGCGAGCGACACAAGAACCAGCGCAGGGCCTGTCATCATGGACTATGCAGGACCGAAGATCATGAGGATCACTGACAACATCCACGTGAGCAGGTGCGGGAACGCAGCCGACTCCCAGCAATTGATCGAACTCGTCGCGAAATACGTCAAAAACCTGGAACTCCAAAGGGGCACCCCTGTGCCTGTTGAGGTCGCTGCCCGTCTCTTCGAACAAGTTGTCTTCCACAACAGATCGCACATCGGGAGCGCCTTCATCGTTGCCGGGTGGGATGAGGCCAACGGTGGACAAGTCTACGCTGTCACCTCAGACGGGCTCAAAGCAAAAGTTACCCACAGTGTGATGGGCAGCGGTTCTGTTTTCATCTTCGGTTGGATTGATTCCACATACAAGCCTGACATGAGCGAGGCAGAGTGCCTTGCATGGGTCAAGCAAGCTGTTTCTTACGCCAAGGCCCGTGACTCCTCCTCAGGTGGTGCCACCCGAACTCGTAGCATCACCAAAGACGGTTACACCGAAGACTTCATCAACTGGGAAGAGAGCCCTTACGTTCTTGAGAAGGACCCCAACTTTGCTAAGATGAACGCGCAGGTGTGATTCGATATAAAAAAAAAAAAAAAAACCAGAAAATACCGCATGCTGCAACAACTTCGACGATGTACTAGGATTAGAATGATTTTTTTTTTTTGATTTTTCTCTTTTTCTCATAAAGGGGCTAGATCGGTAGTAGAATTGGAAAAAAAGGGGGGGGGGGTGAAGAGAAAAAATACACAATTGGAGAAAGGGTGGGATACTTAAGGGCATAGTTGCAACAAAAAGAGAAGAATGATGATATGATTAGTGTAGTTTTTTCTTTTTCTTTTTTTTTTCTTTGGAAGGAAAGAGGAAGGGCGGGAGGATGGACTTCTTATCCCACTCCCCCCCACCCCACTCCTCTTTTTTTTTTCTAACCTTGAGTGTTTCCCCGCTTTATGTTTTTTTATATTTTCTTTCTTAACTAACACCCTTCTTTATAAAAAAAACTTCCCCTCCCGTACCTCCCCGTTTCTTTTCTCCGGGGAAAGGGGGGGCTTAACTTTTCCCCCCCCCTCTTTTTACTTTTGAATAGAGATTTTCTCATCCCCACCATTCTTCCCCCCCCTTTTTTTTAATTTTCTCAATTTTACCCTGCGCGAGAAATACAGGGGTTTTGATTTAAAAAAAAAAAAAAAAACTTTCCCGTATCCGCTTCCGCTCCTGTGACTAAGCACAGGCGGACCCAAAGAAAGAATGATGAAGAAAACCGCCCAAGGAGCCCCAAGGCACCAAGGAAAAACATAGGAGAGGAAACGAGTAGATAACCGAAATAGAAACACCACGCATCACTGGGGGAGAGGCCCTCGACAAAGCGTCTTGTGAAGTTCGCTCCAGGCAGGCGTCTCGGGTGCGTCAGGGTATTCCGAAGCCACTTCGCTAAAGCGATAAGTGTGCTTTTTTGCGCCCACCCAGTGTGCTTAGTGTAATGTCCAAGAGAGGGGAAAAAAAGGAACACATACACGTAAAAAAAAAAAAAAGAAGAAGAAGAAAAAAAAAAAAAAAAAGGGAAAATGGGACAAGTGTGCTGCGGGGGGAAAACGAAACACGCGGGGGCGGCGACAGAAGATGCTCGGCCGGACAGAACGTTGGAAGCATTGTGCGCGCAAGAGAAGGTGATGGTGAGCAAGGTGAAGAAGCACCTCAGAAACGTTGTCCCAGGGCTGTTGATGTACGTGCTCGTGGAGAAGGTAGGCGACAGTCTAGACGCAGGCACGGAGGCGGAAATCGAAGAGAAAAGGATAGAGATTTTGCAGACGGTGATAAACACACTGCGACACGCCTTGATATCGTACAGCAAGGCGTACCGAGGGGACACGAACTGGTTCAAGATCAGCCTGACCAGCAAGGAGGCCATGATGCTGCTGAACGCTTACGTGACAGACAAGCACAACAACCTTTTATCGATCAAGGTTTTCCCCACAAAACCGCAACAGGAGTTCTCCAAAAGGTTCGTCGCACACTTCAAGCTTGTCTGGGAGAAGACAACCGAAGGCGTCGACATCAAACAGACCTTCACAGGCGTCTACTGGAAGGAAACCGCCTCCCTCTGCGACTTCTTCATGCAAGCCGACACCGACGCTGGCGGCGACCTCGACGTCGATGAAATCGAGAAAATCATGCACAAGCAAAACATCGGCCTAGAAGGCGCACGTCTCCGCAGGCTCATCATGAAAGAGGATCAATCCGCCGATGGCCGGCTTGATTTCAAGGAGTACATCTCTTTCTTCCTCAAAATCACCGAGAAGCGGTACATCCAACAAGTTCTCTTTAGAAAATACGTGAAGTCCGAACCGGGCCAGATCATGAAATCCGGGCAGTTCCACGAATTCCTCACAACCTCGCAAGGGTACAACGGTGACTTTAAGGACACATGCAAAATGCTGGCTAAAATGAAGGAGTGCGGCATGGCAGTGAGGTACAAGGGGGGCGACGGTTCGGAACAAATCGGCCTCTCGTCACGTCACTTTGCACAGTTTCTGACGAGCTTCCCCGCAAACCACGAGGAGGAGAAGGCGTGGGCCACGAAGGAGATCCCTCACAACTCCTGCTACGACCCATCATACACGACAAAGGTGTACCAGGACATGAACCAGCCTTTAACAGATTACTTCATTGCGTCAAGCCACAACACTTACCTTGACAACGGTCAGCTTACCGGGAAATCCTCTGCCGTCGCCTATCAAAACGCTTTGATGCTTGGATGCCGGTGCCTTGAGATCGATTGCTGGGATGGTGACGATGGCGAACCAATAGTGTACCACGGGCACACCCTGACCACGAAGGTGAAGTTCGAAGAGGTTATCAAAACCATCGACAAGTACGCCTTCAAACGATCGCAGTACCCTGTCATCCTTTCCCTCGAAGTGCACACCTCCCCCGATCAGCAGACCAAGATGGGGCAGATCATGAAGCAGGTTTTCAGAAGAAAGGGTCCCGATGGGACGCTGCACTCCATCCTGCAACCCCCCATTGCCTACACGGATCATAAGAGAACAGCTGCAGACTTCACACCAGACGGGCTGAAGGGTAAAATCCTCGTCAAGGGGAAAATCCTGTGCCAGGAGGACGGGCCGGATCTTTTCGACGAACACATCAAGCTCGTGAAGGAAATGACAATGCAGCAGCCTGAGAACAAAGTATGCCATTTCAAAAAAAAAAAAAAAAAAAAAAAAAAATTCTTTTTAAAGCAGCTGCACGTGGATGAAACAAGGGGAGCCGACGACGAGGATGACACCCCAGCCGAGGTGTCCAACGAAATTGAAAAATGCGAAGGGACGAAAAAGGTTAGGCTCTCCCCGGAGCTCTCCAGCTGCGTGTGGATGAAGTCCGTTCACTACCGAGGCTATGAGGGGACCAAGTCGAAGGGGAACCACTGGGATGTGAGCTCGTTCACAGAGACATCCGTTGAAAAGCACTACTCGAGTGAGAAGTCGCGCGAGGAGTACTCCCAGTCCAACAAGATCCTCTTCGCAAGAATCTACCCATCGGGCACCCGCGTCAACTCTGACAACTACCACCCGCAGATCTCTTGGAACATGGGGTGTCAGATCGTGGCGCTGAACTATCAAATCGAACACAACAAATCGGCGGAGCTCCGGTACAATTTGGGGAAGTTCCTTGACAATGGGAAGTGCGGGTATCTGATCAAGCCACCCCCGTTGATAGACCCCTCTAGAAAGCACAACGATTTTCACGATGCCACGGTCGTGACAGTGGAGGTGTTACAAGGGTATGTGTAAGAAAAAAAAAAAAAAAAAAAAAAAAGATTCCGTCTCCCGAAACCGAAATCGGAGTCTGAGGGCGAGAAAATCGACCCGTACGTAAGGGTGACCATGAATGGGATAGAAGGCGATACGAAAAAGGGCCACGCAACAAGGGTCGTGGACGACAACGGATGGAATCCTGAATTCTTCAGCATTTCTGAGAACAAGCGGAAGGAGAAAGCTCTCTGCGAGACACACATCAAGAAAGACTCACCGAACACCTCTGGTAGCACTGTCTTCAAGTTTAACGTTCAATCTGTTGACTTGGCAGTTCTCACTATTCAGGTTTGGGACCAGGACGTAGCTGACGATGACTTCATTGGTGAAGCAGTTATTCCTGTGAAGTGTCTGCGGAAAGGTATGCAGGGGGGGTTTTTTTTTTTTTATTCCCGCAGGTTACCGTTCCGTTCCCCTTAAATCCGAGGTTTTCGTGCAGCTTGACTCAATGGTCTTCTGTAGGTTCGATGTAGAGGCGCCTAGCAAGTCGGCGTAGAAAGTGTTTTTTTTTTTTTTTTTTTTTTTTTTTTTTTTTTGCATCTTCCCCTTACTTCTCCTTTTCTTCTTCACACTGTTTATGAACTTTTTTTCCTCATTGGGGTTGGTGTATCTTTTCATTTATGTTTTTCTTTTTTTCTTTTTTTCCTCCCCCTCTTTTTCTTTAAAATAATATTTAAAGAAAAAAAAAAAAGAAAAAAAAAAAAACGAATACAAGAAAAAGAGGGAAAAAAAAAAGATTGTATTCATCTGGTAAACGTAATTTTAGGTTTTCCGCCGGCCACCCTCTCCCCCTCACTTCCTCACCCTCTCTTGCTCCGTGCTTCTGTCCAGATTCCTGACCTTGTAGGAGAAGATTAAAAAAAATAAAAATAAAACGCAAAAAAAAAAAAAAAAAAAAAAGAAAAAAAAGAAAAAATGCAGCCGGTTATTCAGGCTCAAAATGCAAATGTGTCCCCCCCCTCCTCCCCTCCCTTTCTTCATCCCGCCTTTCGTGGTGTGAGAAACAAAACAAAATATACATACACGTACTTCCTTACATTGCTTTCTGTTTCCCTTAAGACCAGGCAACTTCTTCTTTCATGGTTGGTGCAGATGATTATTATTATTTTTTTTTCCTCCATTTTCATTTAGACCTCTGATACGGGCTATGTCACTAATGGTGGTGGATAGAAAAATCCAAAGGAGTAACTTACAGAGCTTTGGGTGAGTCTCCCCACCCACTCCCCCCACGACATAAAAGTAAAGTGTGCTGGCGGCTAATAAATCCCAAAATCTGCCACTTCCGCCAACATGTGTAGGTAGAAAAAAAAAAAAAAAAAAAAAAAAAGAATAGAGAAGAAAAAAAAAAAAGAAACCAAACAAAAAAAGAAATGGTAAAAGAAAAAAAGGGAGGAAGAAAAGAAAAAAAGAAAACAAAAAAAGCACGCCAGCGAACAGTATAGCGGGGATTAACAAAAGGGAAGAGGGGGGGGGGGGGGGGGGAGGGATAAGAAGAAAAAAAGAAGAAAAAGTGAGAAGAAGAAGAAGGGTGATTGTAGAATTTGCCCCCTCCTCCCAGTCCCACAGTATATTTCTGGTTTTTTTTTCTTTTTTTTTTTCCAACCCTTAGGCCGCCAAACGCGTTTGCGTTGAATGCGCTATTCGTGCGCTCTGCATACCAGAACGAGGGGGTACCTTCTATACCGCCAATTGGTATAGAAGATGCCCAGCGCTGTGGAACGATCCGTAAGACCCGGCGGGATGGTCGCCAAAACTTTTTTTTGTTTCCGCCTAAGGGTTAAAAAAAATTCTTTTTTTGTTTTCTTTCCCTCATATATATTTTTGTTCGCCCTGCATCCTCCCCTTTTAACTTCTACTGTTTTCTTCTCCTTGTTTTTTTTTTTTTCTTTCTTTTTTTTTTTTTTTCTTCTTCTTTTCTCCCCTCCCTCCACCCTGTCGCGTTATAAGTATTTTCAGTATTTTTCGAGAAAAAGATTTTTTTTAAAAAAGAAATCTTATAATTACAGGTAAGATGAAGGAGCGCAACCAGAAAGCCGATGCAGTTATCGTGGTTCTGGCTCTGGCTGTCCTCGTTCTCTTGATGCAGTTGATGTCGCTGGAGGCGGGCACGAAGCTGAAGGAAGGCCTGAAGAGCACGAAGGCGAGAAAGACGTTCAGCTCACCACGGGAGTCGTCCCACACCACCGGAGAGCCTTACTTCAACTTCAAACCCCTTCCAGCAATCATCCTGAAAACAGAGAAAAACACGGAAAAAATAGAAACCAAACAGGAAACCGGAAGCTCATCCACCGGCTCCGAATCACAGGGAAGCAGCAGCAGTGAAAACAATGAAAGCGAAGACAAAGAAAAAGAAGAAGAGCAAATTGAAAAGCGGGATTATAAAAAGCGGGAAAAAGAGCTTGACATAGACACCATGGAGGGCCTCCTGGATTTCGACGGGACGGGTTTCGCCGAAGAACAAGGAGAAGAGGAGGAGGAAGACAGCAGCAAAGGACCTCCGAAGAGCCTTAAAAACCTCGAAAACGCAGCGATCTTAATCCTCGCGTACAACAGGCCCGAGTCGCTGCAGAAGACTGTCGACAAGCTGATGGGCGCTGCAATGTTCACAGACATCAAGACATACATTTCAATAGACGGTTCCGACCCCGCAACCGTGGAGGTTATTGATTCCTTCTCAGACCGCGGGATCCACCGACTGGACCACCCAAGGAAGGTTTTGCATACTATTAGCAAAATGGCCAGCGGGTCAGACAGAACCACTCAAGCCAAGGCACCCGGCACCATGTACCTTGCCGCCCACTACAAATGGGCGTTGAACGAAGTTCTCAAAAAACGCGGGCACAGCCATGCGATCATCATCGAGGACGACATGCTTGTCAGCAAGGACTTCATCTCCCTCTTCGAACAGACCGCCCCACTCCTCGACAAGGATCCTTCCTTGTGGTGTGTGTCCTCTTGGAACGACAACGGGTACAAGCAACTCGACCTGCCTGATAACATGCTGTTCCGGACGTCCTTCTTCCCAGGACTTGGTTGGATGCTGAAGAAAGAGCTTTGGGAAGAGCTGTCAGAGCGGTTCCCTGCTGACCAGTGGGACCACTGGATGCGTGTGCACACCACCTCTAAGGGGCGTGAGTGCGTCGTCCCGTTCAAAAGCAGGAACTACAACATCGGGTCCGGCGGTGCCAACTCCAACCCGCAGTTTTTCAGGAAGTACCTTCAGAACATTGCGTCGTACGACGGGCCGCCTGTGCGGTTCAAGAACGTCCCCGCTCTTGGCATCACCGAGTACACGCGGTACGTGAAGCGCAAGCTTGCGAAAGCGACGTACGTGCAAGACACAGCACTGCAGCTCTCTCAGGACGACGAAGAACCCTCGTGGGCGGACGGTGCCAAGGTTGTAGCGGTCCCTTACTACCGTGAGAGATACGACAAGGTGGCGAAGCAGATGGGCCTGTACCCAACCTTGCGCTGCAGCCATCGCTACGCAAACATCTTCTACTACAAGGGTGTCATGGTGATCCTCATGGACAAGCGGTTGTCGCCGTACCTCCCTGACAACAAGAAGAGCAATCCCGTGAATGGGTTGAAAGCGGTGGCGGCAGGGAAGCCTGGTGTGAGCTGCAATGATGTCTGTGAAGGGATGGAAGGTGGATGGGAATGCTCGAAGGGGCAGTTCGACTACGTCAACCAATGCAGAGTGCTGCAGAAGATGTTCGGGGGGTGTCAGAACGGGTGCAGGAGGGACTGGGGCAAGGACATCCCAAACTTCGAACACATAGGTGACGAGTCGCAATTTGGGGGGCACCAGTGTCTTGTGACGGAAGAAATTCCGACTTGCGAGGCAAGGCATCCAAAGACAGAAAGGGTCTGCCCCTGCATCCCACGTGGCAAAGCACAGGCACATTCGTCCCTTGTCCCAGCAGCTGCCAAGGTGCGTGGGCAGTCGTGCAACGAGGTCTGTACAGAGCTCTCTTCACAACATCGTTGCGATGAGTCACAGTTCCACTTCGTGAACACCTGCCAAGCATTGAAAGCCCACTTCGACTGCACTTCCTGCGAAGTTAACCAAGGCAAGGATATCCCCAACTTCGTATCCCACGAGCAAGGTACGCAACAAATAACAAAAAAACAAAAAACACAGATGCCAATCACGGCAGGTGCCTTACACAAAGAGCAGCTCCCACTTGCGATGGGTCTCATAAAAACACGCAGAGGGTATGGATCATAATTAATGCTAATAAACCTTCACAGCTTTGTCCCTGCGTGCTGAAAGAGTAATTTCCCCGCTTCCCCATTTCCCCCTCCCCTCTTCTACCTAATACGACTAAGGACCCCCTAAGTCCCCCATTTTCACTCTTTTAAACAGTCTAGAGCACAATGCCTCGTAGTTATTACTATTAATCGATGCGAGAGTTTGCATTTCCTTGGGGGAAAAAAAAAAGAAAAAAAGGATAGTGAGATGAAGTTTTTCCTAGCGCTGCTTGCAGCAGCGAGTAGCGCAAGCGGGCTGTGCAGCACGTGGGATAGTGACCCGGTGTCGTGTGTGCGGGCGTACAATGTTGTGTGGGACAACCTACTTCCAGAGAGCAGCAGCACGTGGGTGAACACGATGCCTATCGGTAATGGTGTGGTTGCAGCAAACGTTTGGTCTGATGGAATCGACACGGTGTCTCTGTTGATCTCATCCACAGAGGCATGGAATGAGGCGTCGCAAATCATCAAAGTGGGCATCGTAGACGTGAAGTTTTCGCCGCCGCCCACAGACAAGACGTTCAAGCAGACGCTTGACGTTGGCACAGGCACCATCTCCATCACCATGGGCAGCCTCACAGCCACCGTGTGGGTCGACGCCAACAGCAACACTTTTGTGGTGGACCATGCTTCAACCGATTCCACTGCATACACAGCCGCCTCCACCATCACCCTGGCACGCCCTACTGAGGTCAAGGGCTTCAAGGGCCAGTTCGAGTGTGAAAACTACGACATCTCTGCTGACGTTATGGTGACGACGCCCAAGGGCCACGCCTTCTACCACAGGAATGTTGCCAACTTCAACGGACAGAACTACTTCAAGAACATGGTCTTCGAGCAGAACCTCGGTAACGCTACCTACAGTTCCATCCCCAACCGCCTCGAGAATCGCACCACAGGCGGGTTGGTGAGCACTGACGGCACCAAGACCCTCGTCACCGTCCTCACCGCCCAGACCGCGGCTGTGGGCGACTGGACCGCCCAAATCCAAAGCCTCGTGCAAACTCCTTCCAAAGCCAGCCACGACGCTTGGTGGGCGTCCTTCTGGGCCAGGTCGCACCTCGAGACGTCCGACTCCACTGTGTCGAGGCAGTACTTCCTGCAGAGGTACCTCCAGGCGTGCCAGGCACGCTCCCCGTTTCCTGTCAAGTTCAACGGGATGCTCTTCACGTCTCTCAAACCGCCGCAGGTTGACTACCGCCAGTGGGGCGGGAGGAACTGGTGGCAGAATGCTCGTCTGCCGTATTACAACATGCTCCCCGCCGGAGATGTCGACATGTTGCAGACGCTGCTGGACAGCTTCCTGGCCACGCTGCCGCAGGCCAAGGCTACCACGCAGCATTACTACAACATCACGGGTGCCTTCTGGAATGAGTATACCGATTCTTTGTTCGGGACCACCCACGCCCAGTCATACGGCTGCAACAGAGGGGGTGTGAGCTCCCCGCCTTACTGGTGGATGTCTGACAGGTGGAACCACTACAACTTCCAAGGATCGCTTGACCTGTCGCTGCTTGCGTTGGACTACTACTCCCACACCGGCGACGACAAGTACCTCACCATCGCCGACGAGGTGCTTGACTTCTACAGGCAGTTCCGTACGGCTAGGGATGCTAATGGCAAGATGGTGCTCTACCCGACACAGTCTTTGGAGACCTGGCAGTGCCCGAACTACCCGCCGGACCCGAAGAACTGCGCGACGAACGACCTCCCGACCATCGCAGGGATGATGACAGTGTCGGAGAAGTTGCTGCAGACGTCGTACGGGAGTGCGCAGCAGAAGGCGAATTGGAAGGCGTTGCAGGCGATTATCCCGCCGCTGCCCATCAGCGGTGGCAAGCTGCAGCCGTGTGCAGTGTGCCCGCCGAGCACGTCGAACGTGGAGAACACTGAGCTCTATGCGGTGCACCCGTACAGGCGCTACACGGCAGGGAGGAACGTGTCGGACCTTGAAGTGGCAATCGAAGCTTTTAAGACAAAGAGGTTCACGAGCGATAACGGCTGGAACCAGAACATCATGGATGCCGCCTTGCTGGGGCTGGCCTCGCAGGCGCAGGACTATGCAGTGAAGAGAGCGGCCGTCGGACCTGCCAATGGGTACAGGTTCCCTGCCTTCATGCCGCACGAGCAGGACTTCCCTCCCAGTGCCGACCACCTTGCTGTGTACAACAACGCGTTGGGGTACATGGTGCTGCAGGAAGATGAGACACCTGAACACAACTTGAAGATTCTCCCTGCTTGGCCATGCAGCTGGGACCTTGCCTTCAAGCTCCACGGCCCACTCAACACCACTGTAACAGGCACTGTTGTTTCCAAGAAGATCACCTACACCGTTACTCCTGCAAGCCGTGCTGGCAACGTGCACGTGGTACCGTGTCAGTAATTCCTTTTTTTTTTTTTTTTTTTTTTTTCCCGTTAACGTCACCTTGTGTCCCAGCTCGTGTCCTTCACTTGTATGTAACTTGGAATGACCCCCCGTGCGTTCATTTTTTTTTTTTGTTTCGGATTTAGGGGGGATAACAAGGAAGAAACACAGAACACCTTCCCAGAAAACGTTTCCTTTTTTTTTTCCCCCTTACGTGTTGTCTCTATGTAAAGCTCACCTTTTTCACGGTTTCTTCTCTCCCTCCCCCTTGGGTCCAGCCACGTCTTCGTTTATGAGTCTTCTATGACGAACCAAGAATTAGTTGTTGAAACAATTCGTTAAGGGTGGTGGGAGGGGGAGGATGAATTAGTTCCTGTGGTCTCGTGGTGATACACTGCACTTGAACAAAAACGCTGAAATAAAAAAAAAAAAAAAAAACCCCTTCCCTTTTTGTGTTTCTTCCTTCTTTTCTCTTCTTATTCCATCCTCCTTGTCTGCTGCTTCCACATCAATTTCTGCTCAGGAGTGGTCGGCAAAGAAAGAGGTGAGGGGGCGGGGGAGGAAGAAAAAAAGAAAATGAGCAAAGCAGGGATGGTTGTGTGGGGTAAGAGCGGAGAGCTTTTAAGCTCCAGCACTGAAAAGGACACAACCGTAGAACATATAAAATTTTCAGCTTTGGATGAGCTGAGAGACAAGATGCTAGAACAAGGGTGCGACGGTATTGAACTGGACAGGAGAAAGCTCGTATTACTGGATCATTTGGGGAACCAGCCAAAGCCTGCAGAGTATGTAAGGGGTTTCAAGTACTTGTTTGTGTTCGTAAGGCCGAGCCGAGACATGCCCACAGAACACCCAGACGGCCTCCCGAAGGACTTCTTTGATGAGGACCTTTTCATGGAGCTCACGCATCTCGACATTCCCAAAAGTGTTCTTGGTCAATGTACCTCTCTCACCACCTCGCAGCGCCTCTCACGGTACAAAGATCACATCCAATCGCGAACCGACAGATGCAAGATGTATGCACAGGTCGCCAGCAGACGAGCCGACTTCTGCAACCGATCCTCGTCTGCTCTGCAGCTACAAAATAAAGCACGTGACGCTGTCTGTGCACACATCGGACAGCTTTCTCACAAGGTAGCGGAGTCATACAGCGACTTACAAGAACGAGTGGCCAAGGAAGGCACGCAGTTCGACGACCTCCTCCAGAACTTCGAGGAAGACATACACCGCTTGAAGGACACCCCCATCCACCCCTCTCTGCAGATGGAGGGCAGGACGACTCTGTACGACTGTGTCAACGACATCGTCCCTTGGAAAGAGCGGTGCCACGAGAAGTGGCAGGGCCTCACCGCCAAGCTGTCCGACTTCGAAGAGGACCTTGACAAGGTGAAACGTGAGGTCGAGTCCATCAACAACTCCCTTCCTATCGGGGTCGTCGACTTCGAAGGGCTCGAGCAGGCCAGAACGGAATCAAGAGAAACAGCTCTTTCCCTACGCGGGCTACAAGAAGACGCCGAGGGATGCCTGATAGGGATATCAGACCGCATGAACATGGTGCCGCACAACATGGTGACCGATCCCAGAGAGGATGTGGAGCAGGACCGTGCATGGCTGGACATCATCACGCAGCAGGACGACAAGGAGCGGGGCATGTTCGACAAGCTGCTAAAGATCGAAAAGGCGTGCAAGCTGTGCGCCCAGCAGCGGCAGCGCATCCAGCACTTCATGGAGCAGCACGTGGAGCGCGCTGTGAACCTCACTTCGGAGATCATCAAACTGCAAAGAAGGGTGACTGCATACTCTGCAACGCTAGAAGGTGTGAGGGAGTACTTCCACCAGCTGCAGATTGTACGGCACCTACCCTCTGCATACACATGGGGGCTCATAGAGCTCTTCAGACGAATTCACTACCATAGAAAAGTGGCATGTGTGGTGTCCACTGCACAGCAGACTCTGAACAAGCTTAAGGAGGAAGAGGAGCGTCACCGCAGAGCGTGGCAGCACACATATGCACCTTTCATGCCGGAGGGCATCCTCGACAACCTGTCGCAGCCTGTGCTGACCGTCAGGATCGACACGGAGCCGCCTGTCTTCGAGCTGTCCTATCCAGGCTTTGCCAAACCATACGACACGCCAGAAGAAACGCGGGCATTCTACAGCTCGAGAGGTGTGGAGGCACCGTTGGACTCCCCCGCACCGCCTGAAGTGTTGAAGAATCTGTGTTCGGCAGACCTGGAGGAAGAGCTGGACTCGCTCGTGGACGGGAAGGTACTGGCGGTGGAGAAGCCTCAACGGAAACCAACGCAGACAACGCACATAGACCCGAAAGAAGCGGAAATAAGAGAGCTGAAGAAACGCATTGAGGAGTTGGAGGCTGCGATGAAGCACCACCAAGAGGGGTCCTCCGATATCATCGCGAAGTGCTGCACTGTGGAAGAGGCGCTCAGAGAAGTCCCTCAGCTGCGGACGTTCACGATGGACGATCCGGAGGAGATGAAGAAGCTGCAAACGCTGCCCGATGCCTGCCAAGGGTTGGGTGTTCTGGACCCGCCTGGTCCCGACCCCACCTCGTGGCCAGGCGTCTCTATGCTGTTCAAGAAGGAGGCGGATGAGAACGGAGACGCGTCTTACCCCATGCCCCTTCTCCCCCACCCTGCCACTGCAGGCTACACATTGGAGCCCACTGCATGGCAACATATCTCTGCCCCCCACCCCGAGTGGATCTGCATCCGTGTGGTTATGGTCACCCCAGAG